>PVHP010034262.1:0-19162 GCA_004024765.1 Zapus hudsonius
TGACTTTGAGCAGATCTTACTAAGCGAACACTCAAAAGAACAGAGATTTGAACGCCGCATACTCTCCCTCATATGTGGACCTTAATCAGGATAAATGTTTTCTTTATGCAGACTTATAGAAAGAAGTGAGATGTTAGGAATGAGGGGTAAGGGAAGGGGGGAGGGGAATGGCTTAAGCAGGAGGCCAATCCAAATTAGGCTCAAAAACATATAATCCTCACGAGCATACTGTAACCTAAAGAGTAAATAGTGGGCGTCAACTGGCAAGAGGGGTCATGAGTAGCAGGGGAGAATGTTTAAGTCTGTGAAAAATTGAGCAGTCTGAAAGCCCCGGGTCCCAGTCACCGGTCCCTTCCCTCACTGAGCTGTTGACCAAAGTGACCCAAGAGGTTCCAAAAACAAGACAGAATTCTGTCAAGGCATCTGGTCTTTTTAGAATCTCATTTCATTGCTCTTTATCTCTCCTTTTGCCTTTCTGAACTTCTGCTTCCAGACCCATCCTTTCCACCAAATCTTTCTGAATAGGACTTTTCCAAAAATCTTCATTTTTATGCATTTTCATTTTTTATCACCAGCTATATGCTCTTCCTCTGCATGTAAGTGATGAAAGATCTATCTACTCAAAGTGTAAGGACATCTCTTGGCCTATGGTGACCCTACTTGGGCTGATTCCTCTCCTTGAATTCATAGCTTGAAGTCAGGTTTTGCACGTAGCTCACAGAGTGAGTACCTGTGGCTTTCAGACAGGAGAGACAGGAGGTTTCTACGGACCTTTGTTGACATTTTAATTTATTTATTAATTAATTTTTTAAAATTTATTTTCAAGGAGAAAGAAGGGGAAGAGCAAG
Source organism: Zapus hudsonius (assembly GCA_004024765.1). Classification (NCBI taxonomy): domain Eukaryota; kingdom Metazoa; phylum Chordata; class Mammalia; order Rodentia; family Dipodidae; genus Zapus; species Zapus hudsonius. Next base: position 849 of record PVHP010034262.1, read on the forward strand.
AGAGAGAATAGACAGATCAGGGCCTCTAGCTTTGCAAACGAACTCCAGATGTATGCATCACTTTGTGCATTTGGCTTTATGTGGGTACTGGGGAATCGAACCTGGCACCTTAACTGCTGAACCATCTCTCCATGCCCCCCTTCTGACATTTTGTTTCCTTCTGGCTACCTGGTTCTTTGATAGGTTAAAAGCAGTGAACTGATTGCCCTCACTGTCATCCATTGAGGGCTTTACTTCTGGACATGCCCCAGGATACCATGTGCCCTGCTACCCAGCCCTTCTCCTGCCCTTTGTCTTCTGGCAGTTGTGGCCTCTAATTTTATATAGAAAGATAAAGAGGTACAATTCTTTGACCACATCAAATGAGCTCTACCAGGCTATTTCCTGCCTTTGCACAGGTAGGTGGGGTGGTTCACATCCAGAGGCCAAACAGTATAGGCCAGCCCTGTTTCGCCAGCCCAGATTCTTTGGCCTTGGAGCTTGCGAAAATTGTTTCAAGACTAGCAATATAAGCTGTCTGCCCATTGTAGTTTCTTGGGCTGGGTTGAGTCTTCATCTTGTTCTGGGTTTGTTTTTGGCTGAATATTGGTTAAGTGTCTTTCCAATAGCTCGTGGCTATTGGAAAGACACTGTTGGAACTGGACTCCTATCACCTTGGTTCATCTTTCTCGTTGCTAAATTCCAGGAATCTGCACAGAAATCTGACCCTGAATAAAGTGAGTTAAAATGAGAGCCAATTCTTGAGCATCTGGGTCTTCAGTTAAAACTAGGTAATCTGACACTAAGGAGAAAACAGTGGTATCCTCATGCACGTCTCTCCCAGCTCTTATCAGTGTAACTGGTTTCACTTAGTTTAGCTGAGACATTGACTAAAAGGAGAAACTTCATTTGTGTTTCTTTCTCCCGAGAATTTTCCTATACTTTTTGGGAATTCGTTGCCCAAAGTAGAATTTAATAATGTGCTATGATGATGTGATAAAACCCCAGGAGAGAGAACTTGCCTTGAAATCATAGGGCATAGATTCATCTTTTTCTTCCAGTTTTCTCTCTTCCCTCTTAATACTGATCTAAAAACATCGGAATATTTGTGCATCCAGACAAGTAAGTGTTTTGTCCATTAATATAGAGAACTGTGCAATAAACTAGCTTCTTATTATTATCAAGTTTGTATTTAGTGTCAGGGAGAGGCAAAGACACAGATTTTAGGTTTTGATGTTTGGGGAGCCAACTTGCTTTAAATTTCTTTTACAATCTGAGAGAAATCCATGAGGCATCATGTTTCCTGTCATCACCCTCTGTCTGAGTGTTTAAGGTGGTCATTCTAAGTGAGTGTATGTTTATAAAACCGAGTTCCTGGGTGACAGCTGCACAACATTGTATGTACCCTAAATGTTGAATTAAGCACAAGAAAATAATGGCTAACTTTATGCAATGTGAATCTTAATTCAATTTCTTATATTCTATTTTCTGTTCTCTATCACAGATCTACTCAATCAAAAACTCAGGGGTTAAGGCCCATGAATTTTTTTTAACATTAATCTATATAATTCTTTTGTACATAGAAATTTGAGAACCTCTGAGCTGAGGTAAGTCTTATTTAAATCTTGGGAACTTACCTAACCAGGAATAAATGTTGTTTAGCTACTTGACATATATACATATCTACATATATCGATGTGGCTGTTACAATCCAACTGGGCATAGAGTTCAAGTTCTCTCAGACAGCTTTTATTTCAGGAAAAAAGCACCCATTTCTAGATAATAGGTTCTTCAAACAAGATAGTAAGAATGTTAAGTTTAATTATTCTGCTCTGTGCATCTCTTCTGGTGTATGTTACAACCCTCATTGATTACCATCACTGTTATGGGTATTTTATTTGCAGTGTTGGGGACTGAGCACGGGGTGTCACACATGGAAAGCAAGCCTTTTACAACTGAGCTTCATCTCCAGCATGTGTGATTTAAACAAATTTTAACAAATATTGCCTGTATTGTTATAGACACGTGGTTGTTTAAGTCTCAGCTTTGCTGTGCGTGAGTTTTATAGACTGGCTCAGTTTCACAGTCTATTCAACGCAGGCTGGTTGACCATGCCTTCACTCGGTGTCTATATAGGAAGGAATTACCTCTGGTGGTGGAGGGAAGACTTTTTTTTTTCACATGTGCACGTGCTTTTATTCTAAATGTCCAGTACATGAATAATTTTTCTCAATGTAAGACTCCTTTGACAGGCTTCAAGCAGGATCAGATTTACATTTTAGGCTTGGTATGGAGAGTGAACAGAAAATCTTTTGAGGAGCTAACAGTAAAGAGAGGTGAGAGGAGAAAGATGGGGAACGATGGAGCTGAGATGTGAGTGACACATAAGAGAACTTGGGGCAAGAACTCTTGCTCCGAGAGCTCTTGTTCCTAGGAATGTTGATGGCTCTGTAATCCTGGGATGTTTGAGAACCTTTGTCAATGCTGAGGAACCATTCCCTGCATAGGCTTTGGGATGTATTTGCAGAGAGCTGGAGAGGGTGCAGCCCACACAACCAGTGCCCACAAAATCCACATGGCAGGAAACCCTTAGTCCATGGATTCACGGAGCATTTGAGTCTGGGATGAGAGCATTCAGAATGAGTGAAATAGTTCTGGCTGCTGTCCTGATTTTTGCCACTTACTAGATGGGCTTTGCAATGTCTAGACCAGTCCTGCACAGGGGAGAGGGTTCCTGCGACCCTCAAGGAATACTGGACCCTGTTCAACAGCACATTTCTGCTTAATTTATTGTTGAATCTTTGACTTTCAATATGTGTTATCTGAGCATTCTCAAGAGTTAATACCTTCAATGGAGTGAAACAGAAGATTCTAGTCATTTCTATGAGAAATTCTATGCCTCTCTCTCCCTCTTATGCAGACTTCCCTTCAAAATAGGTAGCTGATAAGTATTGAGCTCCTTCTATTTTAAATGTCCTTATGCAGTTTAAATGTACTTATTCAAATATTATGGAATTCCAAGCCAAGAACAGTCATCTGACTTCTAGGAAAGCAGCCTGGCTATCTTTTTCAAACTCAAATGACTTTCCATCAAAACTTAGGAAGACCGGTTAAATGAATAAGTCAGATTATATATCTATATTGTCCTTTTCCTTGCAGTTGTACATGTATTTAACATGTGTCTATCAAACAGGAAAATGATCATAGAAGCCTCAAAACTCTGAGGCTAAGGTAATCTTTTCCCTAGCCAGTCATGAAGCCGGATCACCTCTTGAGATTTTATATGTTAATGTCCATACGAGAATCATGATAGATCGCTTAAAATGTTTACCTGTAAGGTCATTTTGGTCATTTTTCTTGAGTGAAAATAATGATCAATATACTTTAAAGGCCCTAGGACAGTCTTGCATTTGTATTTATTAGGACAGGCCCCTGAATCCACAACCTCAGAGCCCAGGGCAAGGACACTTCTCAACCCTTATGTTTATCAGATTGTCATAGTTTTATTATGTTGTTTAATATATTCAGTAATATCTTGTTGTTGATATTTTGAATTTTCATTGGGAGAAACAAGTAATCAATCTTTTCACACTTCTGTGAAAGGACATCACTCTGGTCATTCTCTGAGGTTAGAATTAATGGAAGATGCATTTTGACCTGACCATATTTATTGACTATGTTGTAAGAAGACTTCCAGTTTGCTGGGGACTCATTTTTCCTGTTCTTTGCTATTCCATTTCAAAGGTCATGCTTCAGATAGATTCATTTTGTGTACTGGACATTCCCCGCAGAACTCACTAGAGCCAAATTTCCCTTTGAGGTTAGAGGAAGATGATGTTACCCAGCTTTGCAAGAGGGCGAATGAAGGTGCAGGGTAGATTCCATATAGATAGAAACAAGTACCCCGAAACCACAGGTATGGCAAGAAGAAGGGACAAAAATATAATCAAAGCACCAACAAGCTACTGATGCACACGTTTACACATCTCCCACTGGTAATGTATCTGCTGTCACCTGCAGTGACCAGAACAAATATTTAAAGATATAACACCTCCAAGATGGACTTATTGGTAATATATATATTCGAGGCTTCACTGAGTCGATATTCTGCTGACCAGATGGGAGGCAAATAAAACGAGGAACTAGTTAGAAGTTACTGGTGAGACCTATAGCTCTGAGAAAACCCTGGAAGAGAATAAGAATGGCAGTTTTCTTTGAAAATTCATTTTGATAAACTTGAGGGAGGGCAGCTTGACACTTGGTGTTACTCTTCTCGCTCAGCCCCTTTTCAAAAAGAGTTAAGGGTCATAAAAAATCATCTTATTTGACAAAGAAGTTAAGGTTCAGCGAGAAACTAGTTTCCTCAGGAGGAAGATCGCCTGGGTTCAACCCTTCACTTCCCATTGATTCTTAAGCAATCCCAGGTCAACGAATATATTAGCTACTTTCCTCTCTAAGCAGCAGAAGCAACTTGAATTTGGAAGAGTTTATTTTGGCTCAAAGTTTTAGTCATCCATGGCAGGGAAGACATGGAGGAGGTCATGGCAATAGAGACATGTGACTAAAGACCTCAGTGCAGGGGACCAGCAAGCTGGAACTAGAAGCAGGAATCCCTTCATCGATCCTTGGCTGATGCTTCCTGGAGACCCTACATCCCAGAGGGTCCACAACCTTTCCAAACAGCAGCCCTGCGAGGACCAAGTGTTCAAACACATGAACTTGTAGGGGACATTTTACATCTAAACCTTAACAACAAGACCCCAACTTTTCATAACTCGGTTTCTTCATTTATGAAGTGTGTATTACAAGGGCACCTGTAGGTAGGAGGGTTGGGACCTCTGTAGCTCCTGACATCTCCCTAGTGTTTCACTCCTGTAAGGTCATGTGATAACGTCATGGCCAACTGGCTAGAGGCCAGGCCTGTCTGGTATTTGTTCCCAAATTTGCTTTATTATTTTTTTGTCTTTGTGTTTGTTTTGTTTATCTGGGGGAGAATGGATCCTATTTGTTCCATAAAGTTTCTATTTCATCACGTTACTATTATTGGGCTATTTGTTAATACCTGTATCAATTCATTTATTCATCTAGGAATCAACTGTCCACCTACTAAGGGCTGCACTCTCTGCTAGGCCCTGGGGACACAGGGCTGACTGTGACCTGGTTGAACAGTCTGCCAGTGGGTATCAAGTATACCATGAATCCTCCTCCTCCAGCTGAAGCTAGTTAGCAAACTATTGCTATTATTATGACAAGCTTTTCATCTGTTTTTGGCATCCATCCCCCAAAATCATGAGGAAGTATTTTGAAAACAGCCTTTTGCCCTTAAGTTTGATCACTAAAATTATGTTTTGACAATTTCATTATGTCCTGATACTTTTTTTGTGCTACATATATCTTATAAGTCTTTGTTATGTCTAAATTGAAGTTAGTTATCTGGGGAGTTATTGGTCATGATGTTTGATGTTTTGCTTCATTAATTACTAAAGTAGTAAAGAATAGTAAAGTTAAAATTTTTCTTTTAATTAATCTCCTTTTTTTGAGAGACTTAAGACCTAAATGAAGTTAAGTAACCAAAACAAGAATGTGATTCTGAAAGACCACTGCTTAATATTATGAATACTTTATGTTTTAAAGATACAGAATGGGTAGAGACAGGCTAATGCCTTTGAAAAATACTACTAGAAGATTGAAATTATATTCTCTATTTTATATTATTATTACAACTTTTCTGTGATATTCACGTTTCAACTCAAGGGCTTGAGGCAGGCACTGTGTGACTGAGCTATATCCCTCGCCCTTGGTCTTTGAGACAAGGTCTCCCTGAATAGCTCAGACCAGTCTTGAATTTGCTGTGTAGCTCAGCCTTGAATCAAATTCACAGTCCTGTTGCCTGCCTTCCTGAGCCCTAGGACTGTAGGCATGCACCACCACACCTAGATCCTGTCTGGCATTGTTTAATTTTTGTTAAGTGCTCCTGATTTTATCAGGATGCACGTCTCTTATTAAACTTATTATACGTGAGCTGCTAAGTTTTATAACAGTTTGTTATGACATAATCTTTAGCAGTCCCAACACTGTTCAATAGTCCAGAGTCGGGCTGGAGAGATGGCTCACAGACTGGGTTCTCATGCTTTTTAAACTTAGCTCTACTGCCAACTGGTGGCAGATTGTGCCCTTTCCCTCTCCAGTTTTAGTCTCCAGTGGAAATGCCCATGAGTGTCCTGACAAGTGACAGGCAGCTGGAGGAAGAAAAAGACAAAATAACCAAAGGAGTTAAAATGAGCTTATAAATTAGCAGAGAATAGATTGGTCACAGATGGCTTGGTGCTGGGATCTTTTTTAAAGAAATATTTTTATTTATTTATTTGAGAGAAAGAAAGAGAATGGGCATGCTAGGGCCTTTTGCCACTGCTTCAAACTCTAGCTTCATGGTTACTGGGGACAGGCAGGCTTTGCAAGCAAGCCTCTTAACCACCGAGCCATCTCTCCAGCCCTTTCTTCTGGAATCTTTTCAATAATATCATTCATTATAGGTAGAAGATACACATCTAGGCTTCACAAAGGACATCTTAAAAAAATAAAAGCTACATATTATTTATCTTCATTACTTCCAGAATATACAAATGAAGATTTATTTACTCTGCAGCAGTCTTTTTTTAAAGGAAAAATATTTGAGTGTGGCTAAATTTTAACTACTAAAGCACTCAAACAGCAAGACCTTCTTTGTTTTACTCACTCCTACAGGGTTTGCCTTTAGGACAGGGGTGTTGCTGCCAGAGCTAGGTTTTGGCATGTTCTGTCCCAGAGAGTCCTTTCCACTGCGGATTGCACAGAGACCTCTGAGGCTTTCGAAGAAGATTCGAGGCCTGGCTGAGTCAGCTAAGGAGAGCCTGCAGTCATCTCCTTGGTCCTGTGGAGGGCCTGGGAACCAGTGCTGAGGCTCTTGGCGGGAGTCTGGCCTGCTGTGCTTGGCTTCAGACAGGCTGGTGTCCTCTGCTTGCTGAAGCATCAGATCCCCCACTGGGCCTAAAAACAATAAGAAAAATGTATTTGCAAAAGTCCCCAGTCTCTTCTCTTGCTGACTTTGGCAGTTAGGTCCAAGGCATCAACAAAATGTTGTATACAAAAAATCTGCCTTCCAGGCTTGTTTCCTTCTTACGGAACAATCCCTAACCTTGTAGGGCTCTTTTCTCATGTTTTCTTAATGAGAAAATATTTTGAGAATTATTGGCATCACAGGTCGTTCCTTTCTGGTGGTTTTCTCTCTTTACCAACTGCAATCTCCAGGATCTCCTTTGAGTTTTCTTTCTTTGTACAGGTCACATCTAATCAACCTCTCTGGAATGGTTCCCTCTCTGTCTCTCTCCCTCCATTTCTCCTTCCCTTCCTTCCTCCTTCCCTCCTTCTTTTTCTGCCTTCCTTCCATCATTTCTATCCCTAAAGCTCTTTCTTATTTGTGTAGGTTTTGTAATTTTTATTTTTTGGTTTTTTGAGGTCGGGTCTCACTCTAGCCCAGGCTGACCTGGAATTCACTCTGTAGTCTCAGGTTGGCCTTGAACTCATGGCAATCCTCCTACCTCTGCCTCCAGAGTGCTGGGATGCCAGGCTTGTATTTATTTTTTATGAACAAGCATCCATTGCTGTGAAAACTACCCCTCAAAAGTTCTGTAATGGTTGTCAGTTCAGCCTATGATCTAGTGACATAGTCAGGAAACACAGGCGTTAATCAAAAATCAGAAGTAGGGCAAAGGAAGTGCTCTGCTTGGGCTGAGAATACTGGCTGGTGCCATTTTAAGCTTCACTTTGGCTTTATGCTACAAGGTCCTTCTCAAGTCCAGCTGTAATGGAGCAAGCTGAGTGGTAGAGCCCAGTTCCCCAGAGCATCCAGTATGTAATTTGTAGAGCTCGTTCTGGGTGTCTTTGATGGGAGTGGCCTGATTGGTGTCTGTGGTTGTTTCATCAGGCTGTTACTAGGTGAGGCCAGCTAACCACTCATTTTCTTCTTGATAACAAAAAAGAAACATGGCTCTATTCTTTTAATTAAGTCAATAGACTGGTTCTGAGCTCTAAAGTTAAATGTGGTATAGTCTTTTTTTTTTTTTTTTTAAGGTTGGGTCTTACCCAGGCTGACCTATAATTTACTATGTAGTCTTAGGGTGGCCTTAACTCATGGCAATCCTCCTACCTTTGCCTCCAGAGTGCTGGGATTATAGGCGTGCATCAGCACACCTGCCTAGTCTTTCTTTCTTTCTTTCTTTCTTTCTTTCTTTCTTTCTTTCTTTCTTTCTTTCTTTCTTTCTTTCTTTCTTTCTTCCTTCCTTCCTTCCTTCCTTCCTTCCTTCCTTCCTTCCTTCCTTTTTCTTTTTCTTTTTGGTGAACCAATGAGTTTTTGGGATTACTTACAGAGCAGGGTGAGGGGTTGCTTAGAGGAGCAATGGATAACTCAATGTCAAACACAGCTGAATCACTGGAAAGCCCACTTCTAGTCTTCTTTCTTAAAGAACATCTACCATACTTGTGGCACAAGGTCCAAGTATCAGGTTCATGCTTACAGGTGTAAGGTCTGGAACAGACTTTTCCCATGTCTGAGGCTATGACCCTGCCCCTGGGAGAACCTGGATTCAATCTCTGAGGTCCCACAGTGCTGATGGGAGTATGGGTGGGAAAGAGCGGACAAAAAGCATGTTGACCCTTTTTGCTATCACAGTGCTTGCTAAGGAACTCAGGAACTGTTGGTGGTGGAAGAAGCATGTGTGCATTTGAGATTCAACTCACATCGACAGGGACTCAATCCCAACTCCTAGAGCAGAAGATGATAACATCTGAGGAGAGATTAGTCATTGGGCAGGTTTCGGAGAGGACACATGATATAAGTCAAACTGTCTCACAATTGTTAAAGTGTAATGAGGAGAATGACAAACAGGACAGGACATTTTGGGCACAGGGTTAAAAGGGAGCCAGGGACATAGGAACAGGGAGACAGGTGTCCATGCCTAGTGATCAGGCCAGCTCAGCCTTCCCAGTGCTATTCAGAGGGACACACAAAACCACAGTATAGATAAGGCATATATTCTGAACATGAATGCATGTCTTAAGAACATTTTCAAACTGTATAGGTACTAACAGTTGAAATGTCAAAGAAAATACACTGTACAATATTGGCACCAAATAACATTGATCCAGGCTGGGGATCTAGCTCAGTTGGTTGAGTGCTGAAACCCTGTCTTGTTCTCCAACACTGTATTTATTAGCTTATTGCAACCTCTGTGGTAGTTCATGTAATCTCATCACTTGGGATGTGGAGGCATGAGAATCAGAAGTTCAAGGTCATTCTCCATTTATATAGCAAGTTTTAGGCCAGCTTGGACTACATGAGACTCTGTCTCAAAAAGAAGAAAGGGAGAGAAGGGAGGAGGGAGGAACAGAAAACAGACATTGACCCAGGATCCCATAATCACACCGTATACCTGGAAGAGAAACTTAATGGAGGAAAGACTTTGAGTCATGGTTTTAGAGTTATGGAGGGGAAGATATGGTGGAGCTCTGGTGATGATGGAAACATGTGACCAAAGCTATTCATGTTATAGCAGACCAGGAAGTAGAGAGTGAGAGTCGTGACCCAAGGCAGATATTAACCTTCAGAGGCCTCCCCTAGTGACCTACTTCCACCAGCCAGGCTCCACCCCCTAAAGGTTCCACAGCTTCCCCAGATAACACCACCAGCTAAGGACCAAGCATTCAAAACACTTCAGATTCGAGCCATGGCACGTTCTTATTATACAGTGCAACAATTCTTCTTCTCTGGGGTAGGTTAAAAATAACTATCACATTTTATAAATAAAATAATAGTCATAAGAAGGTCACTGAAAAGCACAAGAAACTAGTGACAGATGACTTGAAGACTTCATTCCAGCTACTGCATTCATGGCTATGTCAGAAATATCTTTTGTTCTCGATAGAAATTTATTCTAAATAAACAAGGAGATAGGTGACATTTTTAGGTGTGTTACATTGGCTTTATTTAGTAATATAGCTATTTGTAAAAAATCAGAAATGAAGGGAGGTAATTAAATTATTGATCCTGGTCCTTTCCTTTTCCTCCCAATAATAATAATAATAATAATAATAATAATAATAATAATAATAATGCCCTTGGCCTCCACGCCAGCTTCTTGAGGCTAAATCACTGAAGCTATGAGATTTTCATTTTCTCTTTCCCAATGCTTTGTCAGCACAGATGCTTGAGGAATTAAATCAGTTTTATTGCTGCATATGACTGCAAAGCAATGGCATTTCTTTTCTCTGCAGGAATAAATTTAGTTTTTTTCTTGGATGGCTGTCCCTTTGTTGATAACATTTCCCCAAATCTTGAAACACTAATTGGTTGCAGAGCTTAAGCAAGATCATTCATTGCACTGAAGGCAGAAACTGTGATCCTGTGGATCAGTGCAAGGGCTGTGTTGCCATCAAGTGGAGGCCCCGCTGAGCACTATAAATGAGAAAGAAAGTAAGGAGCTTGGTGGTGAGTGGCTCCAAGTCTGAAGTTTCAGAGACTAGCAGACATAAACAGCCTCTTCCTTGCAGACACCCAGCAACCTTGCCAAGGTGTTTCCTTAAGTATTCAGGACTTGAAAAATGCACGAAACCTCCAGAGTCTGCTTTTACCACATGTGAAATAATGATTAGTGAATCTTTCTCTCTGTTGTGTATGTAGACACTGTGCAGAGAGTAAGAAACTCATCTTGGAAGAGAAGAGTGAGTTTACGGTTATATTTCAGGTTAGCATTTTTGAGTTATGTTCTGCTATCTCAGCCCCAGTTCAGTCTTTGCCCTGAAACACATTCTGCTCGTTGCCTGACTCTTTTACTATTCTTGGCTTTGGGCAGATAGTGCTCATTATAGGGAATATGCTACTAAACCTAGCTTTGTTCTCCACAGAGAACACCTAAGGAATTTATATTACATTTTAACTGTGAAGACTGCCCAAGCCAAGTGACCGATAGTGCAATATAATATGCCTAAAAGATTCTCAATCCAATCAGTATAGAATCCCCTGGAAAATCTCGTTAGTAGACTCAACTATTTGGCATGTGGGGGGACGGAAAAGGGTGGGAAGGCAGGGCTGTGCCCAGCCATGGATAAGAAGCTACGCTGGATGTAAGACTGATAGAGAGATTAGCACAGTGGCCAAGCTAGAGCTGAGATTCTGTAACCAGACAGCCCTGAACTCAGAGCTCATTCTACTCCCTGCTGATTGCTAACTGTTGGGTCCTTACTTTCCATAACATCCGTTTTCTTACCTTCAAAGTGGAAATCAAGCTTACTCTCCTGGCTATTGTGAGGATCAAAGGAGAGGGTGGGTGTAAAGCCCCTGATATTAGGCCTGGCAGAAAGAGGAATTGCACAGGTGTAGCTATCATCATCCTGACCCTCATGATCACTTTCTGGGCTTTGACCATTTTGCACAGGTTGTAGAAGACTGTGCAGCATTAATCTTTGGATAGTATGTTATATAAATACTGTATCTGGCTTTAGGTTCCAAAGGCCCATTAGAGGTAGGACCCTGTTCAGTTATGCTCCGTGGACAGAAACCAATACCCTTGAGGGAGGAGGCTAAGGAATAGCTAGACTCTAGAATCTTTGTTTCAGGGAACTGGAATACTCATTTGGAAAACAGGCATCACACTTAAGGTAGGTGGGAAGATGGCTCTAGGAGAGATAGGAGTGAGTGCAGCAGGGAGAACTGTAGACTCCAATACCCAGAACCTGAGCAAAGCTACACATCTGTGCTGAAGGCAGTGGACTCTGCAGTTGTGTCTGGCTAAGGCAGCCTGGAGCTGGTGACCTGCTTGCAGTACTGTATTTAAATGTTACTGAAAAGTTTAAAGAAGGTACTCAACAGCAGCATTCTGGTTTTAAGCCTTTCTTAGAATGTGAGGCAGGTTTGTTCTTTACTTTTACTTTCAGATGAAGAGATGGACTCAAGATATATATATATATATATATATATATATATATATATATATATATATATAGATATATATATATACCACAGTTCAAAGCAAAAGCCACTTATTTCATTATATTCACCTGGGCAAACTCAACCTCACTAAATTCTATTTTCCATAGTCTTTCGGGCATACAGAAACCAAGCATTACCAGTCTTCCCTTAGCTAAATTTTGTTGTTGCTAATTCTCTTCCTATTGGCACAGTGACACAGTTAAAACCATCCGCATCTCTTAGCTCTAGGCTTTCATTTAGAAGACTTGGTAATACCATGTCTGGTGTAGTCCCCTGTACACCTCTGCAGTTTCTCCAAGTTTCACCCGACTTGTTCCAGCTGCTGCTGTGGTAATCCATCAAAGAAGGCTGGTCAGCTTTGCACTGGGCATCCAGGTCCTTGCTCTGAGCCCACATGTTCTCTGACGCTGGAGGACTCACGTGTCATGCTGGGAGCCAGTGCCCATGGGGCCACCTTGACTCATTAGGAACAAGCTAGTAAAACTAGTAACCCTGTGCGTTACCACAGCGATAATTCTGAGATTATTTATTTAGTGTGCATGTAGCATGTGTGGTCTGTTGTGTGGTGTGATGTGTGCATGCACAGATACATACTCCCTGTGCATATGTGTGCTCGGAGGCCTAGGAGAGTGTCAAGTGACCTGTCACTTCATTCATGTGTTTCCTTGAGAGGGAGTCTCTCACTTCACCCACAGCTGCTGCTTTTGGTCCAACTGGCTGACCAGTGAGTCCCAGCAATTTTCTAGTCTCTGCTCCCCTCAGGACTAGGGTTTCAGCTCTTGCACGGGTGCTGAGGAATCAAACTCAGGGTGAATTAAGCCTTCATGGTTGCATGGCAGGTGATCTTACCTGCTGAGTCATCTTGCAGCCTCTCTGAGACGAACTCCTATGACTGGAGCATCAGTCACCTGGGGTGGGGGTCAACCAGGTTGACACATGTCCACGTGGGCTTCTTCCTCTTTCCCTATTGGCTCCCCCAGCTTCTCATGCTCTTCTCTCTGCAATCATTTCCTAGACAGACTACCTGCTTGCACACTTCTCCATTCGGCCCAGGCAAAAGCAATGTCAAAAAGCATGTGCTCATAACCATGTTCTGACTAACTCCCTTTGTGCACACCAACTCAGAGCACGGAGACCTTGAGAAGTTAAGCACCTCGTAGTATAAATAAGAACATTGAGCCCGAAAGAGGTTAGTTACCTTCTAAGGTCACACAGCTAGCTGGAGGGAGGTTTCTGAGCACAACTCTATCCCCCTCCCCCCTTTTTTGGCTAATAGTCTTTCCTCTAAAACTGTCACTCATTCTGTCTCTTAATGGTTACATACTGGTTCTCTAGCCTCTTGGGCTATTATAAGAAAGAGAAATAATGATAATATTTGGCCAACAAGCTCTAATGGCAGTTTGGATACATTAACAAGCATGGAAAATGAATTTACTGAAATTATTTGCTCAGTGGAATGAAAAGTGAGAAAGGCAAGGTGATATTCAGAAGGAATTGTGATGAGGGATTATGGAATGTGAGCTGGAAGAAAGTTAGGACCTGCTGGAGGGTTGTTCAGTGGTGGTGTGGCTGAAGGATTGTCCATCCTAGAAAGAGTTGAAGAGTTATTAAAGTTAGAGATCTAGATTGTCCCATGGAAATGTAACACAAATCACAAAGTGTGAGTCACAGATGTCATTTTACATAAACATTTGAAAAAAAACCTAAAGAAAAACAGGATACATTAATTTTAGCAATCCATTTTCTTCAATATCCCCAAAATATCTTTTCAACATATAATCAACATCAGTAGCTATCAAGAAGATGCTTTGCAGTCTTTTCAAAATATATGCTGTCTGCAGTGTATTTTAAACTGACAGCTCATTTTAGTTTAGACTTGTCACATTTCAAGTACTAAATAGCCACATGTGTCCAGTGGAAACCATTTTTTCTTCACTTTTTAATCAAAAAATTTCAAAGAAATTTGTAGTCAGCTTTCTCGTTGCTGCAAAAAAGAACCCGACAAAAAGCAGCTTGTGGAGGAATGGGTTTATTTTGGCTTACAGACTTGAGGGAAAAATCCATGATGGGAGAGAAAACAAAGGCATGAGCAGAGGGTGGACATCACCTTCTGGCTGACATGAGGTGAATAACAGCAGCAGGAGAGTGTGCCAAACACTAGCCCGGGGAAGCTGGCTAGAACCCTCCTAAGCCCACCCCCAACAACACACCTCCAACAAGCTTCCATTTCCGAAGTTGCCTTCAGCTGGGGATTGAGCATTCAGAACACATATATTTGTGGGGGACACCTGGAAAGCTGACTACACATGGTCCCTTCACATCACCTTCTGTTGTCTCCCCATTCAGCCCCTTCACTGGACCCCCTTTTTCTTATTACTTCCTCTTCTCTTTTGATGTCTTCTTAAAATTTTTGTTTCTGCTCCATCATCCATGTTGAAACACCGTTTTTAAAATATTTTATTTATTCATTTTCAACCAGAGAGAGAGAGAGAGAGAGAGAGAGAGAGAGAACCAGGGCCACCACCTTGTGGGTCTGGCTTATGTGGGTACTGGGGAATTGAACTGGGGGCCTTAGGCACTGGAGGCAAGTGCCTTAACCACTGAGCCATCTCTCCAGCCCTGAAACACCATTTTTAACAGCTCAGTTCTAAAGGAAGTGAGCTAGCAGAACAGCTGATGGTTGTGAGAAGATGCCACACTTGACACTGAGATTGCAGAGGGTTTGGAAATATTTGGAATGACTTGCAATGGCAAGACGGAGGATAAGATCAGCCAAGGAGGAAAGATGAAGTCAACGAGGATTCAGGTTTTTTGAAAGATCACATGTGTTGATACTGAAATCAAGAAGGATTGGTCTAGCCCTGGTAGTGGAGACAGTGGCGGGCTTCCATGTGTTAAAAACCTAAAGGCAAGTGGCAAGAGGGTCTATAACTCCCTATGATCAAGTGGCTTAGCCAGGGTGATCATCTGATGGCACATGCCTCAAGCCTGGAGGAAGGAGCATGTGTGCTGAGAGGCGAGGGTGGGGAAAGGTGAGGAGGTGAGTTTTGAGCATGAGGATACAGAGAAAGCAGTGTCTTTGACAGACAGGTGCTCCAGGGGTAAGGATTTCTGTGATGATGGCCTATGAGAAGGTGCTGCAGAGGACGGGGTACAGGAGCAGGGCAGAGTTAGAACTTGAGGGCAGAAAAGAGAGTCCAAGTGCCCATGGGTTGTCTTCCCTCACTCCTCTGTTGCTGCTTCCCCAGCTCCATGACCCTCAGGGCTCTCACAGACCTGCTCAGGCACTGCCCATGGCCAATGAGGTAGCATTTCCCAAGCACCTTGGGGTGCTTGTCCTCCCCTCACTTCTATCCTGCCCAGTTTCTTTTCCCAGAGAACGTGATTGTTCCCATTTCCAGAGTCCATTGGTGAGAGATGGCTCTTCTGCCCCTGTTCCCACCTCCTGCCCCTAGAGGATTGGGAAGTAAACAAGCTGGCATTTCTCCTTAGGAAATGCAGTCCAACATGTTAGGACTGGGACTTACCAAGCAGTAGGCACTTTGCAAAAAGCAGAAATTCTCCAGCACTTTGAATTCAGATGTGGGAGGGTGTTTTGTTTTGTCTTAGCGTTTTTTTGTTTTGTTTTGTTTTTCAAGGCAGGGTCTCACTCTAGCTCAGCCTGACCTGGAACTCACTCTGTAGAGCCAGGCTGACCTTGAACTTTGTCGATCCTCTTACCTCAGCCTCCCATCACTACACCTGGCTTTGGAAGGGTTTTGTGATTGCCCTGTTGGACAGCCTTTGATTTCTGGGCCCTAACAGCTACTATCACTGAAAATCTCTATGATTCTTTGGAGGGTAAGGGACCTCTCCAGGCTTTTTGCTGTTCAGCAAATACTCTTGCTTTTTCTCTGTGCTTTCTGTATGCTAGGCACACAGTCCAGTTTGACCAAGCCCTTCCAGGCATTTGGACTGTACATTATGCTGCCTGAAGCCTGGGCCAGGCTAGCTGCTGGCTATGACATTCTTCGTCTCAGAGCCCTTCCAGATGTTGCACTGCACTGATCTTTGAGGAATAAGGACAGTGGCGTCCTGCAGCTTGTCTTGTCATGACCTCTGGCTAATCTGGGATATCACCTCACACGAAATTGCAGCAGGCATTAGAATCCATGAAGACATTTTGAGCTCTGTTCTCCCTGCCCTACTCCATATCCTCCAAGACTAGAGAGCAGAGCTACTGGCTTCCCTCCTGGGTTGAACCATCCTGTCTTACAGGTGTTGATAATCTCCTCATACTCAGCGGAGTCCCAGCACTCTATGTGGGTGTTGTCATGGGGAAGAGAAAGGATTTATCAGAATCGCCTTTCGACCTTCATCAAAGAGGAGTGAAACAAACAAAAATGCTTAGCACCTCATGCTTCTGTGAAAACCTGATTAGCACTCTGTATGGGGATCATTTTTAATTACTGTTTGAGCTGAGAAAAAAATGTTTTTGCTACTTAGATAATTATTTGGTAGTGGCCTTTTGATGCAAAAATCGCTTTGAGGGCTGGAGAGATGGATCAGTGGTTAAGGCTCTTGACTTCCAAGCCTAACAACCTGAGTTCAGTTCCCTGGCACCCACGTAAACAAGCCAGATGCACAGTGGTGCATACATCTGGAGTTCCTTTGCAGGGCTGGAGGCCCTGGTGTGCCCATTCTCTCTCTCTCTCTCTCTCTCTCTCTCTCTCTCTCTCTCTCTCTCTCTCTCTCTCTCTCTCTCTCTCTCTCTCCTTGACAATAACTAAGTAAAATACTTTTTTAAAAATCACTTTGGGTCTAAAACTGTGTAGAGACAAATTGTTTAATTTAATAAATCAGTTATTATAACTTAGAAAAATTGATACTAACAAAGTCTTGAAATCTATACCTGTAATCCTGGTACCCATGAAACTGAGGCAGGAGGAATAAGTGTTCCAGGCCAGCCTCTGCTAAAAGAAAAATCCTTGTCTCACAAAGAAGAAAGAGAAGGAGGAAGAAGAGAAGGACGGGGAGGAGAGAGGGGAAGAAGAGGAAGAGGAAGAAGACTTTTAGAGGTCTTTGGACTTCATACTAAGCTGCAAGAAGTCTTATATTGGGTTTAAGGTTCTTCATATGTGTGTCTATGTGTGCATGCATGTGGTTCTTGTTAAATGCGTGTGCATGTATGTGAGGAGGTCAGAAGGACAACCTCGGGCTCCTGATCCTCTCTCTCTCCACCTTGTTTGAGACAGAATCACTCGTATTTTTGGTTGTTTTCCAATCGGGAAGCCCAGAATAGCTGGTCCCATGAGCTTTGGGATTCCCTGTACACAGCCTTCATTTTCAATATGAGGAAGTGTGATAAGAATGTGAGTTGTGTTTTTCTTTTGTTTTGTTTCCATGTATGTATCTTATATTTGATTTTGGCCAAATTTGATTTAAGTGTATCCAGTTTTCTTTGACTTTCCTTGACTTTTTAAACCTGTGGTTTAATATACCACCTAGCACTGTGTGTGTTTGGTTTTCATCATGACACTTAGTAACAGTGAGAATTCTGGGTTTTAAAAAATTAACTTATTTGTTTATTGCCTGTTTCCCTCAACAGAGAGGTAAACTCCTCTCTGTTTTGGTCACCACTATATTTTCACCCTCTGTGCTTGGGACAGTGGCCTATAGTAGACTGTCTGGTTGGCATTGAAATACAATGGTATCAGTATTTGTAACTTACTGCTGGTAGGAAGCAGACCAGAAATATGCCTCCACAAATGAGTAAACTCCAATTACTAAGTCCTTTTCTCATTTTTTTCTCCAGTTTTATTCGATCTTTGTATAGCTTTTAAGATATGATAGATGGTCTTAGTTTATAGGAAAATATAAATTTTAAGGAGAAAACTTGGCATTCAAGTAACATCTTGTCTACTGAACCTATTATTAATGTTTTAGTTCCCTTCTTATCTTTCCGGTGTTTTTGTCAGTGGAAGAAAGATGGCTTTCAGGAGTAGATAAGAAGCAGTCATAGCGTAGAATTCTTGGGTCATTAGCTTAGAGACCTCTTGTCTTACCTGTCGCTTCCCAGGAGACAGGCAAGGTAACCTAGAAAGCTGAGGATGTCTTTGAGAGTTTGTCCATGTCTTTAGGCCCAGACTTTTTTGATTGAAATGGACCAATCTTGGAAGGAACACTGGACCTTTCTGTCTTTCTCATATAGTCAGGACACTTACATATAGAGGACCTCTTAGTTCATTGAACATTTTCCTGGAGAACTGGCAGAGATCTCCTGCTAGGAGCCTACAAAGATGCTAGGATAGAGTATATGATTGTTATCACCTGT
>PVHP010034263.1:0-19375 GCA_004024765.1 Zapus hudsonius
TTTATTTATTAATATGCAAACATAGAGAGATAGATGAGAGACGGAATGAACCTGCCAGGCCTCCAGCCACTGAAATCTAACTCCAGATGCATGCTCCACTTTGTGCATCTGGCTTTATGTGGGTCCTGGGGAACTGAACCCGGTCATTAGGTTTTGCAGGGCAGTACCTTAATGGCTGAGACATCTCTCCAGCCCTGTTTCTAATATTTTAAGAATTTATTCTAAACTTATGAATTTCTTGTTCCATGATCTAGTGTCAACAAAAAAGAAAATAAGTGAGAACTCATAACACTTATAAATGAGAACAATAGATCTATAAATGGCAGGTGGAATGCATTTGACTAAGAGAAACTACAATGTCGATTTCCTATTACACTTTGCTTTGCTTGCCTGGACAAAGAAAATATGTGAAAATTAAAAGCAGGATAGTTAAAATTCAAAAAAATAAAAAATAAAAGATTATAGCAGGATGATTAAAGAGATTCCTTGAAGGTATCATTGAAATAATTTTTATTTTCACTCATGGAGTTGAAGTCCACCTAAACCCCAGAGTCCAGCAAAAATATGATGAAAAGGGAATATGTGGAGGTACTGAGACAGAAAAGAGAAAATTCAAAGAAAATTGGCAACTTTCTTTGGTAGTTTGGAAAATATACTTTAGAGCACAAAAAAGTTCTTATTTCAGAACTGCACAAATCTGTGGAGAAACAGCAAATTAGTAAAACCAACAATATTGTGTTCAGGCAAGACAGTGGAGAGTGAAGCTGAGCTTAAAGTCTCACTTTGCTAACTTTTAAAATGATTGCAATAAACAGCATTCTTTCATACATCCAGAGAATAAGCCCAGAAAGTCGCACATATCTTCTCTAAAGTGGTTGAGAATGACGTGATTGATGACAATCTAATTCATGCCATGATTAGTGACAGATACATCCATAATGGGCTGAAGTTAAACTTCAAGGAAGTGTAACTGCCCAGCTCTGCTGAGATCTGGGCTGGAGAGATTCCTTAGTGGTTAAGGCCTTTGCCTGCAAAGCAGAAGGACCAGAGTTTGATTCCCCAATGCACACATAAAGCCAGATGCACAAGGTGGACACTGGGTGCCTTATATTCCATTAGGGTCCTGGAGGCATTCATGAGGTACCACTATTCCATGAATATCTCTTACTAGTTAACAGCTGCTAGGAGGAAAACACTTTTTTTCCTGTTGTAGGTACTGATAATTTAACAGGAAATTATTATTTCTGATAGCTAACAGTGGACCTCTGCTCCTATCTCGTGGATAGTTCCTCCTATTTTTCCTCCAGTAAATTACTTTCCACCAATGCTCGTATAAACAACCCTGATTAAACTTATTGAGCCAAAAATAGACATTACAGTAGAAGGGTAGATGGGGGAGCTAATTGGGAGGAGAAAAGTGGTCAGAGGGAATGAGAGGGGGACAAAACGTACAGTGGGAATAAAAATAATAAAAATAATTACATATCTTGTATGAAATTGTCAAATAAATTAATCTTTAAAAAGAATAATCATAAAAAATCAGTAACCCTTGCCCAAAAGCATTTATAGGATAACTATGGTACAATATAACTATATGACAATTTTGTAATATAGAAATCAAACATGAGAGAAATTAAGGAAAAGAAGGGGTTTGACCTGAGGTTTCTGAGGAAAGTATTTTTAGCAAGTTGTCTTTGAACTGAACTTCAGGGGTAAATAGCATTAGTGACTAGAAGGAGCTTAAGAGGACTTTCAAAGTAGAAACAGCAAAAAAAAAAATTGTATAAATCAGCCAGTTTCTTGAATCAATAGTGGCAAAATTTATCTTGGTAAAGTAAGAAAGACATAGTGACATAACACTAAAGAAACAAGTGAGGTAAGTCAAGTGAGTTTTTTTATGGTGAGAAGATTTGTATTGGATTTATTAGATCAAGGTTAGTTCTTAGGAATGATTCTTTATGGTTGATTTTGGGCAAATCTTATATCCACGTTTTGTTTCCTTTCTCTGTAAAAATAAAGCTTAGACACGGCGAGTCTTGTTTTAAAAAAAAGAAGTATACACTTTCATTTACATGGGAACACAAAAGAAAGTGATCTTATAGAGGAACATAATAGAAAAGTATTTCTCAAGGAGTGAAGGAGGAAATAGAGAAAGGGCAGATAACCGATGCAAGAATTCTGTTGCATAGGAGAAATGGCCTCTAATCTCCCATTGAACACCAAAATAGCTATGATGGATGACAATTAGTCCTATGTTTGAAACTATTAGAGAGAATTTTGAATGCTGCTAACATTAAGAAACAATAAATGTTTGAGGTGGTAGATATGTGAATAGCCCTGTTAAAATCATTACACATAATATGTATATAACTATACTTTATTTCATAAAAGTGTCATAATCACATGCCAATTAAAGTATAAAACTACTTTAAATTAATAAACACTTTTTCAAAGTTTTAAATAAAAATACTTCAAAGTATAATACTTTACTTAAGTAAAAATAAAATATATTATTAAATGCTTATTCTGAGCAGAGCCATTTTTCAGCATTCATTGCATTTTGCAATTTTATGAGGCAGATTGTGACTATGATTCTCATTTTAGAGAAGAAAAAGTTGATCACTGAAAAAATATTCAAATTTATTTTAAAGCTAGTTAACCTAGAAATAATGTGGCCTAGGATGAGAGGATAACATTGTCAGAAAAAATTAGGCAGGCAACAGTGGATAAGAAACTACAGTGAGAGAAATCCTGGGAGAAGCAAATCACTCAAACTAGAATGTGGAGATCTCTGGTGGCCTAGGGAGGGTATAGAGGAAGGACAGGCCCAGGAAGGGTTCCAGTGAGTCCTACTGAAAAGTGGTTATGAAAATTAAAAAAAATAAGAAGGTCAGAATGTACCTTGTAATCAAGGCAGGCATGACTGAATATTACTGTCAAGACTGATTTTTTTGGATCTTGGTGAAGACTCTGTGAACCTTTGTTTCTTTGATATAAAATAAGAGTCCTGTTAGTTGTCATGACTCAGATCAAGTTAGGCTAATTGAAAGATGAAATTAGTGACAAATGCTGTCCTTGTTTGTCCCATGTGAAAATGATCATTCCTTCACTGATAGCTATTCACACCATCCTGATGGCAAGTCCAAGATTCCCATCAAAGTACCTTGAAGCTGCAGAGGTCACCCTGAGGTCAGTCTGGGCAAGAATGGTTGTTAAATTTTGTTGTCAACTTGACATGATTAGTAATCCAGAGTAATCTTGGGTGGATCTCTAAGGTTGTTTACTGGAAGGATTAACTCCTCCAGAGTGAGCCCTCCCTCCAAGGTGGGTGGACCACTCAGTAGAGAGCAAGTTCTAAGGAAGCTCCGGGGGAAGGAAATCTTTCTATTCCCCTCACTCCCACCACCTGTTTGCTGGTATATGTGTGTGGTATTGGTGATGGCTTCTCTCTCTCTCTGCTTGGACCAGTGAAAGGGGGTGGCCTTTTGTCATTATGGAACTTTCCCTGGATCTGTAAATCTAAAAAAAAAATCCCTTCTTCCTGTCACTATGCCTGGTTTGGAGGTTCATCTCAGTGGTGTGTGGCTGAGTATAAAATCCTCCCTTGAAAAACAAAAACAAACAAAAAGTACCTTAAAACTAAGATAATATTTATTATATATAATACTATCAATAAATATTTATTGGGTAATTACTATAAGCTGTCCACTATTAGCTATCAGAAATAACAACAAAAATCAGTCAGATGTGGCATCACGTGCCCATAATTTCAGTTCTGGGAAGGCCAAGACCAAAGATATCTGAGGTCTGGAGATCAGCTAGTTTAGCTGAATCAGAAAGCTCCAGATTTGTGAGAGACAACTTTTCAAAAATCAGGTGTAGGGAGGCAAGATGCATAATGCAAACATATACACAAGCACCCACACGCACAACACACACACACACACACACACACACACACATATGCAACAAAGATATAATAAAGAATTTGATACTCTTTATGTTATATTTTACAACCCACAATGCACAGTAATTACAAAAAGGAAAACAATGCAGATTAGCACATGATACTTGCAGTCAGTACAGAGTACAATGAAAAGTGAAATGAAACAGCTAATTTCAGAGTATAAGGTACATAAAAGTCATGAGCTAGTGTGGTAGTTAGAGTAAACGTCCCCCAATAAACTGAAAAATATATTAAAGATTTGTCTCCAGATTCCTGGCTGGAGGAGGAATCACCTAGGCCAGATTTTGGTAATTCTGATATGGATGCAAAATTCCAGCTATCCATATGCAAAGGGAGCTGAAGTCTGGCAGTCCTGCTATTGTTTGAGTTACAGTGTGCTTGCTTGCTTTGGAGGTGCTGGGTGTCTGTCTCTCTGCTTGGATATATGAAAGGGGACCAGCCTGTTCCTTCATTTTTGAAACTTCCCCTGGATCTGTTATTTCAAAAAATACTTTCCTCTCTAAATTGTGCCTGGTTTGGAGATTCATCCCAGCGGCATGTGTCTGACTATGACTCCCAGCTCTTGGAAAATGGACAGAATCTCAGGTTACAGAGTTGGGATCTTGACAGGCTCTGGGCAGAGAATGGACCAGGCACAGTAGCATAGTACTAAGAGCACTTCAGGAAAGGGGAGACTGCTTATCACGGAGATGACGGAGATGAGAGTTAAACACATTTCATAGGTGGTTTTGAATGATGGGCCAGCAATGAGTTTTACATTCAAAATGTAGAGATAAAGGTAGCATTTGAAAACAATAGATAATGAGTTTGCTTGATGTAAGAAGATTAATATAGAGACAAAGCTAATGAAAGCATACTGATGCAGTAACTTTTGAAATCAAGTAAAAAAAACATTTTAGAGACATATACTTCAAATAAGGATCCTTTATTTTAAGGAAAGTTCAGATCTTGGTATTCTCTCTCAACAGTGACTATTTTTCCTTTCTGATTATCTCCAAGGGTAGACTAAGAGGGTAGGAGGCAAGACTTGTACAGAAACTACAAAGAAAGGCTGAGAAGGCAAGAAAGGGAACCGCAAGCCATTCAACATTAGTGAAAATAAATTTATATGAATAACATTTTTGGAGATTTTTGAGGTCCTCGGTCAGGGTCAGTTTCCATTGGTCTAAAACCATATTATTCTGATAGAGAGAGAGAGAGAGAGAGAGAGAGAGAGAGAGAGAGAGAGAGAGTGAGAGAGAGAGAGAGAGAGAAGAGAGAACAAAATCAGATACATTGTGTCCACTCAGAAATCCAGTCCAATCTTCCTATAGTTCTATAACACAGAGGAAGTTGCAAAAACTCCATGGGCCTCAGTGTACCACCTATAAAATGGCTACTTCTTAGGGTACTTTAACAACTGAATGAGGAAATACCTTGGATTAGCTACAAAGAAATCTACCACATGGTAAACATTAAGTGATACTCAGCTTCCATTTTCCTAATTTGCAATTAGTTTAAGATAATTAGTTTCCAATTATAAGACTAGTAATGGTTCAAGAATTCATATGATAAAAATTTAGACTAAGATACTTAGTAATGGAATGGAAACAGTGGAGATTAGAAAATAAATTTTAGAAAAAAATTAAAAAAAATAAAAGACAGGGAAGATTAGCAAATTAATATGAAACAAATGGCTAAATAACAATTATCTTTAAACTTAGAGAATTGTGCACAAAAAAACACCAATCATATAATCACATAGAAGGAAAACTTGTGCTTGTGATGAATATTTGGGACTTGAGTGAAAAATATAGTCACCATGCAAGTCATGGTGACAATCAGCGGAGCCTGATTATTATGGAAGGACACACAGGCTTTAATTCAGAGGAGAGAACGCCAAACTACCCCACCACACAGAATACACTATGCAATACAAGATAGGAAAAGGAAGAAGGCCAGAGAATGAAGCAGAAATCAATAATTTTATCTCAGAAACACAGTCAAAAAGTTATTTTTTGAAGATGCTCTTATATTTTTGACACTATTATACATGTATATGATGCACTTTGACCCCACTTTCCTGGTTTATCCTCTCTCCTACACCCTTTTCCTCCTAAAATACCCTTTCTTCCTGTAATTGGGTGAGCTGGGGGTTAGAATTTAGATAATGCCCAGCAAAAGTTCCAATGCACCCCCATATTTAAGGAGTACCTGAATTTTTGTCTACAAAGTTAAAGAATTAAATCATAGACAATAAGATATTAAAGTGGGAGACTTTATTATTTAAGGGAACATGGGGAGTTACAGTGTTCTCCAGCCACCAGTGTGGGGAGAAAACGTGGAGAATTTAACAGAATTGATGTTGTTCAGCTAAACAAGCAGCAGAAAACGTAGCAGAGGGCTCCCATCATGAGAAGGAATGGTTCATGTGGGAAAAATCTGGAGCCTTCCCTCACCGGGGTGGGGGAAGGCCTTACCTTTCTAAGGCCTGGAGATACACAGGTCCTTCTGCTGGCCTGGTATGTGGGGAGGAGGGGGTGGATTATCTGTTCAGTGAGTATTTCCAACCCTAGGTGGGCAGGGTGACAGGTGGTTCAACCTAACCAATCAGTTTCAGCACCTAGGTTTTAGCTCTAGCTAGACACCTCCCACTCAAGGTGAAGGTGTCTCTGGAGAGTGTCTGAACCTTCACAATCTCCCGTTGAAGAAATAACCCTAACTGCTTTAAGGGTATTGAGGTCTGGAATTGAAAAAAAAAAAAAACACCACCAGAAAGAAGTACATACATGTTTTAAAAACAAGAATTAACGATACCTATTTTGATCCTGTAAGAGGCAAGGCAAAGCTCTGACTGGGGAGGGGTTAAGGAGGTGCTTGGTAGCATTGTGTGGGTCTCTCTCCTAAACTCCCTCATTCCCACTACATCTCCATCCTGTTTTCATGCCTTGTTCATTGTTTTGTTTTTGTTTTTGTTTTTGACCTTGAGATTTAAATTAGGGTCAGTTGCTTTGGGTAGGAGGTTGCTTACAGGTGAGTAGGAAATCTTCCATTAGCCACAAACATTAGAGACACAGTGTTCCAATCCCAGGGTGCATGAAGATATTTCTAACCATCGCTTTCATAGCTCCATCTTTAGAAAGAGTGAAAATTGAAAGAAACTGAACATAACTGGACTTAGAAGTTACTAGCTTAACATGTTGTTTAGATGTGAAGTTGCATTTGAATCACAGGAACAAGTCAGGCCTGGAATCTTTTGTGCCTGTGGAAACAAGAAAATGCAGGTCAAGTTATCTTTGAAAAAGTGATGACAGGGCCAGAGTTATCATATCTAATATTCTGGAAAAGTAATTATTCCAGGTATAAATGGATACTGGAAAATGGGATTTTTCAGTGGACAGGAGGAAAGCCTACACTCAGCCAATGAAACAGGAAGTGGATCACTAGGCAACCGGAAGTTCAGAGTGGTGCCCTCTGAGTTCAAATATGAATATAAATACAGACTGAAATAGACTGAAACAGTCATGGGGAGGCAAAAGTTAGCATTCCAGTCATTTCTAGAACTTGCTTTCTCTCCTCATTCAAAGAACACCTCCTAATTGTGCATGCTTGATTTTTTTAAGGGAGTGGATTGTTTTTTGAAGTTGGCTTTAATCCAACTTTAAATTTAGTGCATTTGCATTCTGAGAGAGAAACCAGTCACTGGATCCCAATAGTAATGAAGTGGAGGTTGAGCCCTCTGCTCACACTTTCAGCTGTCTCAGCCTGACAGTCAGAATTTGGCATGGTTCTCCTGGTCCTTGCAATTCTCCTGGCTGGCAAGCCAGCCATCTGGCCATTTGCACCTGTTTCCAACAGCACAGCTAGTCCCAGGAGCCCCAGGTTGATTTAAATGAAGTGGGAGCTAATGGGCTTGAATTGCATATGGAATGGGATGGAAACGTGGGGAAAGGAGGGCTGAGCAAAGCCAATTAGCTCACTGGGAATGGATAAGCTAAACAGTAATTGTCAGGAATGGCAGAACAAGGTTAAACAAAAGAGCAAGCAAGATGAAGAATGCGCTTTGAAAAAAAGACACGGGCAACGTATGGTCTAAGGGGGAAAAACAGAACTCCATCTGCCTATTCAAGAGGCTCCAGCTTCTCATTCATATTAAAGATAATTCTGAACCCTCCAGCAGCGCTGCTCAGGCCAATTGCTTCAGGGAGCAGGCTTCCTCTCTCCTAACCTCCGTTTGATGATTTGTGGTTCATAAGAAGGGCTGAGCTGCTGTCAGAGGGGGAAGAAATGAGAGAGAGAGAGAGAAGAGGCGAACTTCCAAAGTAGCAGGGGGAAAATGATGACATTTGAAAGAACAGACTTGCCTAAATGATCCACAAGTGAATTCTGCCTCAATTTCTACATCATTTGGATCAGAATCTCTAAGCAATACCTGCTGGACTTGGGTTGCTCCTTGGGTCGCATTCTATTTGCTCGTTTGAACTAGGAATGCCTGTGTCACAAGATTAAGGTTCCTTTGTTGTCTATAAGGAGAAAGTGAACAGCATATGACGCGTTTATGTCCTGCACCGGATGCAAGACTAAGTAGCTGTGATGGTAAAGTAACTGACGTCAGATGCTCAAAATATGAAGGCAGGCCTTTTAGACCCATGCACTCTGCTTGCTGAGATGTAGCTCTTTGGTCCAGTGCCAGCCTAGTATACACGGGCTCTGGGTTCAATCACCATGGTAACATATGTTTTAACCTTAGCACTTGGCTGGCACAAGCAGGAGGGTCAGAAGTTCAAGATCATTCTCCTCTGCAACTGCAGCCCTACAATGATGAAATTTGTTTTCTCATGCAAGACGTGAAAGAGGGTGAATACATTCTTTTAGTTGTGGTGAAATCTATACTTTTTTCTATTTTCTATATTTTCAAGCACAATTTCTGTCCTCAAGGTAAATTTCCACAAATCCCATAAATATATGGGCAATGATCAAATTTAATCATTTTTGTAAGGTGTGTGTGTGTATGTGTGTGTGTGTGTGTGTGTGTGTGTGTGTGTGTGTGTGTGTAATTCCAGATACTGCAGATGTTGGTATGTGAAGGTGATGAAATGACCTCTTCATATTAATTTTTCATACTTGAAATTTCCACCTTGAAAGCTTCTCATTTGAATAAAGTGGCAACGAAAACTCCAGATGATTAGCACAAGGTCACCCTGTGGTTTTCCTGTAGGTAGTTTGATATATACAATTTTACTTGGTTCTAAATTTTAATATGAATTTCCAACATAGATTTAATCCATCAAGAAAGAAAAGAGAAACATTAAAATTTATAAGTATCTCTACTGGAAACGAAAGAAAACTATTTAATTTCAAATATACTGCAATTAGAAATTTTCTTCCATTAATTTTCCCCCCTGATCCGTCTCATACACGCACAACCACAAAATACAAGTATAAAAAAAATTCCATACTTACACACTTTTCCTCTTTGGAAGTATACTAGCTTTACCAAAGGCTTTGATTTACAAATTATTAAAGCCACTTAAGAAAACATTGGTTTATGGTAAAATTTTCAAGATAGCCTGTTTCTGGAATGTTCTGAAGAAGTAAATAAAATGAGATTAAATGGGATAACTGCCAATAGGAAAAAAGTTATTGGCCAGGCTCTGAGCCATTTCCAAATCTACAGTATCAGAAAAAAAAAAAATCAAGAGAAAGACCAAAATGTCAGTTTGAAAACTGAATTCTAATTTTACCCTTTCTGTAAATTTCAATTATTCCGTTGTCATTAAGGGGAAATTAGGGTGTGCTATAAAAGAAAATAGTTGTTATGAAGTCAAAATATTTGAATTCAGGTAGGAAATGTAATGTAGATTTACCAAGACAACTAAACTCAGAGCTACCTGAATGTACTTTTTCAATTCACTCAAATTTTTAATAATTTATCTTCTCTATATTATAGACTTGAAATAGTCATTCTCTTTCTTTCTCCCTTTACAAGAATTTAATTCTGTGACACTCTGAGAAGAATCTTGAGAATTTTAGCATCACAAAAAGATTTTATGATTATAATCATTTAATTTCAAAAATTTCTTCTGGGTATTAATGAAGCCTCAAAAAAGAAGCAAAAAAAAGACTTAAGTAATGGATACATATGATTGATTATTGTCAAATGACTTAGAAAATTGTTTTGGAAAGAGTTGTGAGTGTGTGTGTATCAGTGGATATTATAATTTTGGCTTAAATTGTTAGAATTGGCTTAAAGCTGATGGACTAAATTTGAATATTGATGGTCATTGTGTTAATTCTACATTTGTCTGTGGAAAATCAAGGGTGAGAAAGATGAAGATGGTTTGACTTAATAGTGTTATGTTGGAAACATCTTGATTTTGAGGTTGTTTGATAACAGGCTTTCATTCTCCCAGCAGATATTTAAGGTGTCACTTCCTCTGTTATTCCATGAATGCAGCCAACAACAATCGACCAAAAGGCACCAGCTGACACGGATGGATATCACAGAGCAATAAAGAGCTCTCACATTACCGAAACACAGCCTACAATTTGCAAAGACCTGTTGCTTGAAAAATATTTGTCATCCAAAAGCTTCATCACAAGGCCCTAGAAGTGAGATCCTGGTATCCTGGCATGACACTGGATGAGGCAATGCTCTGGTGAGAGCGATCTGGACCCTTTGGCAGAGTTATTAAGAGACAGATAATATCTTGTGCACAAACTCTTCATCTCATTCAACATGAATATTTTAATATTTCCTTCAATATGACTGTATCATCTACGCTGGGTCTTAAAGACCTGCTTTTTCTGCCCCACATGTCTCTGATCTAGTCAAACAAACATAACTATTCTAGTCTATTTTGTAGTTCTTAAGAGGTCTTTTAGATTATCATTCAATGGGAAAAGCACCAGGACTCTCTTCTCGACTGAAGACAGGAAGCATCCTCGCCAGGCTGCAATGATGGGGCTTGTTTAAGAAGACAAGGAGATTGGAGAGCATCACTTTTGACCTTTGGCATACTGAGACATATTTGGAAGCCACAAAGATGTCATGTTTAGAGATATCATTTTTTCACCATAATTGGCCATCAAATAACTCCTTCATAATGCTCCCCAGCCAGAGATTTTACTAATGTACCAAGATGAAAGGTATAAGTGCCAATAAACCCATCATTGATAACCCTATAAATCTATATTCTTCTAACCACTGGGGGCAATTTCCTCATCAAATCCTAAACCTCCTTCTGAACTAGGTTCTTTTGATAGCCAATCAACCACTAAATAAAGCCTCACATTGTTTAGAAAACCACGCTTGTCATGAAGCCTACATTTATCAGACCATGCCTCTAGAGAGGCCATTGATCAGGCCTTGTCAGCATGCATCACTCAGGCTCATTAATGCCGCCCCACAAGCTGCAGCCTGGAGATACCTGATAGGCTGCTTCCCCCTGCACACACTCCTGAGGGACCCATTGAGACTTGCCTGATGCAGGGCTCTGGTGGAAGAGGCCGTGCCTTAATGAAAGACACCCACCAGAGTATTATTAACTACTAACCAACCCATTGCTATTGGCGGCAGTAATTCTATCCATTTGTCACCTTTGAGGATG
The DNA here is from genome assembly GCA_004024765.1 of Zapus hudsonius. NCBI lineage: Eukaryota > Metazoa > Chordata > Mammalia > Rodentia > Dipodidae > Zapus > Zapus hudsonius. Next base: position 11,557 of record PVHP010034263.1, read on the forward strand.
ATGACTTTTTCTTAATGGAAAATGCAAGATGGCAGGAGAAACTATTAAAGTTCAATTAGAGGAAGGGACATACATCAGAAGCTATGCTGAGGCCATGTCTTCTTTCCTCTCTACGTAAACAAGACCCGATCCCTGATCCCTCCATCGGTTTAGTTAGATTAAGGCCTCAGGAGAAGATCTAGCAAAGTCAAAGCAGAGATAGTTAAGAGCCATTAGGCATGAGAGGTAAATGTTTATCTGAATTGTGACAAATGTTGTCAGTAGGAGATTAAGACGCGGGAAATTTAAACAGTCATTGCAAACACACAGAGCCTGTTGGAGGGTCCCGTCCATGGTGACAATGCATCTTGGAATTAAAGGTGATAAAAATGAAAAGCTGAGATTGAGGATAAGCATGCACGTTGACAAAGCCCCTTCTGTTCTTTCCTTTCTTCCCCTGACAGTTTCCCTGAAGGAATTAAAGTAAATGTAAAAGTCATTTGCACCTGATTTAAAATGCCATGCACACACAAACACACCGAGACACACACACATGCTCCCATTTGGCTTTATTGTAGTGTTATAGGCAGCTGCTGCTCACATCTAATTGCCTTTGCAGACGCGCAAAAGAAACAAATGACTTTGTTTTACTTAAGCTGCAAATCAGATTCCCCTCAGCTATGGAGGCATCTGGATGGAGGACTCCCTATAGGATGAGGGTATCCAATTATTAAAAAAATATTGTTGTTCTCTCTAAGGAAAAAGAGAAGTCTGGGGACGATGAGAGAGCACAGAGCCAAGCAACGAAAGATTTGGTTACCGTTGACATCAAAATATTCATTTAATGCTGAAAATAGATATTCTTGTCCATAATTGAACTCACTGTTTAAATGAGCATTGTTAACTCCCACAGCTAAGACTGTGTGTGGAGTCTGTCTTTAAAAATATACATAATTATCTGGTATCTGGGAGCCCTGTTATAAAGGTTTTTTTTCCTGTTATTTATGGGAAGATGTTACTGTTTACTTCAATTTCTAGAATCTCATCTTTTCTTATTCTCCTGAAAACACAACCCACTGAATATGTATGGGAGCCCATAATCTTATTCGCAATTCCAAAATTCAAGAGCTCCAAAATATTAGAACTTATTTTTATGTATTTTATGGTACAAACAAAACTGACTTGAATTTACTAACATTTAAACTTCCCCACACCTTATATGAAGCCACACACGTTATGTATTTATCCACTTAGAGTTCACACATTACAATCTACTGTCTTGGGTTAGAGAATCTGCCCTGGGTTCGGAAGTGAAATTGGGAGTATGCAGTGCAGGCCCTGCTTCGCCTGTCAAATTGGAAGCACACTGAATACAGAAATACCGTTTCCCTGGGAGTCACTGAAGTGATTGTGAAACTGTCCTCTTGCTCTGCCACCTGGTCCTGGCTGCGCTTGTAATTATGACGGTTAGCTTGCAAGCTTGAGATGTAATTTTCTTTTCTGCAAGTAGGAACACTTCTGGATGATTATTTATTTTCACTTCTTTTGCCAAAGAAGTCACAGACTTGCACTAAGAATAATATGTGAATACCTTAATTAAAAAAATATTGAGTCACCAGGTGTGGTGGCGCACGCCTTTAATCCCAGCACTCATGAGGCAGAGGTAGGAGGATCACCATGAGTTCAAGGCCACCCTGAGACTACATAGTGAATTCGAGGTCAGTCTGGGTTATAGTGAGACCCTACCTTGAAAAACCAATATACATACATATATATGTATATATATATTGGTTTTATATAGATAGATAGATAGATAGATAGATGTTTTAATAAATTTAATTTCATGTAAAATATACTTATGGATATTTATCTCTACAATTACTTTGTATGGAATCATTTGAATTCACCATTACAATATTAAAAATATAATACTTGAAGTCAATAAGAGTTACTTCCCTCTTATATTTTTATATCATTCATATATATATAATATTTTTGTTTGTACTTGGCACATATGCAATAGCTTGTAAGGTTTTTATTGAACTTATAAAAAATAACTAACTGAAAGTAAGTGTTTCAATAAAGAATTTTTAAATTAATTTAAATCAATTTAATTTATCTTTTTGGTATCATACAGGGTTGTAGGTATCATTATGGCAATTTCAAATAATTTTTGAGCTGATTCTTACTTACACCTCATCTCCCCAATGCCCTCCCTTATCATCCCCACTCCTACATATCAAAAAGATACTTCAAAACTTGTAAGAACATGATTCCATATTGATGTTCCTACTACTGACTTATAACTGTAAGTGGAAGATCTTAAGAAGTACTTGCTATGAGAACTGATCTCTGGGTAGCATCCTCACGTGGGCCTCTACTATGGGAGAAACTGACCCCAACCAAGTTTATATGCTGAAGTTCTTAGCTCAGCACTTCTTAATAGAACTATCGTTGGGCATTCTTTAATAAGGCAACAAATCGAAGCAGGGAACAGTGGTGACTCTGTGAGTATATTAAACAGAGTGAAGCATGTTAGGGCTGTGCATGGTTTTCTTGCTTAAGTGGAAACAGGAGGTGGTGTGCGTACCTCCATGAAGTGGGGACTTCAAGTGGAGTCCTGAATAAAGCCAAGAGCTGTCTTCTCATAGAGACAAGGTTGGCCATGTTCTCCTCACCAGCTCAAGACAATTTAAGGAAAGAATCTATCTTCTAGAAAATAAGGGTGGAAAAGAGCACATACCAGAAATTTAAACCCCAGCTTGGGCTGTTCATCAGCAGAGGAAATTCACACTGTACCTTCCATGGTTATGGAATGCCAAGCTAAGAAATCAATAGGAATAACCATCCAGACCACTGATATTCATTTTTTATTGCCGGGTCACAAATTACTACCAGCTTAGTGGTTTAAATCAATAGGCATTTATTAACTCACTGCCCTGTAGGTCAAAATATCTGGCAGAGCCACCTGAGTTCTACTTAGGCTCTCACAGGGATAAAACTCAAGGTTTCTGAGCTGAGCTGTGCCCTGAAGGTTCTGTGCTGGAAGCTGTGTCTGCACTCTTATAGGCGGCTGCAGACTGGAGTTGCTTACACCTGTCAGAGAGAGGAGCCCGTCCTTTCCATCTTTCATTTGAATAAAAAAAAACCCTCTTGCTCTTGTTTAGTTAATGTTTTTCCAGAGAAAGAAAATAGACTTTATGAAATGTAGAAGGCAGTGACATTATATATATATATATATGTCTGAAAACTTACATCCCTTCAGAAGCCTACATTGTAACCCAAGTCCAGCACTGGAAGGTAAGGCCCTTGGGAGGTAACTGGACCCTGAGGACATAGCAGTGATATCATCAGCACTCTTCTAACTAAGAGTGGACCTAGGAAGAAGCTAGCTAGCATCTCCCATCATGAGGAGGATGATCGAAGGAGGAACAGTCCTTCACCAGACACTGATCCTGCTAGTGCCTCAATTTCCCATCCAGCACAGCTGAAAGAAATAAATGAACCTTTTAAGCAAGAGACCCATAACCACAGCCAATCAGTCAACCCAGGATAAGACAGCAAGACAGATACCAACAATCTTCAACACAACCTAAAGCAGAAGTACAGAGGCTCCTAAGACCTCAACAATAAAGCAGCCTTAATATTCATCCACCATGACTCAAGGAACTGAGCGGAAGAGGGGGTGGAAAGATTGTAAGAGCCATGGTGGGGGAGAATATCCAGGGATATTGGCCCCCTCAGTAACAACATACAAAGGGGGGTGGAACCAGGTTGACTCCTAAGCTATCCATAATCCCCTGCCCCATAGACTGATCCAGACTGCCCATGGAGAAGGATACCCAGCTGATTGGGGACAGGGAGGAGGGAAATCAGGGAATTGGGGACACCAACACATTATTTGCTCATTCAGTGTATGTAAATATGGATAATGAAGATAAGATATATTTTATTATATAAAAAGAAATAAATGAGCATTTAAATCTAATTTATATTGATATTTATGGCACTATGAAGAGATAACTGCCCCCAAAATGGGTCTAAACATAAAATATTTGCAAAGAATGATGAAATAATATTGCTTGCTGAGGTTACATGGGCTGACTACCTAGAGCTTCTCTCATTGCTAAATGAAGTTAAATGATATTATCAAATACTCTAAAGTATTACAGAATTTATTGTCTTACAAATTGTTACTAAAAGGACACTGTTACAGAAAGAGTGAAATGCAAGAGGAAATTAACACATTGATGCTGTTTGTAAATTTTAATAAGCCTTGAATATTTCTACTACTTCTGTTATTCTCACTAAACTAATTATAACCAATTTGGAAGAAGTAATGGCTGAGTCTGGTTAAGCTGAAAGTAGAGGACTCAAATTAACTAATAGACGAAATGACAGATGAAATACACAATTCATACTAGTTATGACCACATGGATATATCATGTAACACTGAATGAAAAATAATGTTGGACAAATACAAAGTAACACTGAGTGAAACATACAAGATGCATGAGAATATTCTGGTACTATACTATGTGGTTTATTTAAAATACATAAAAGTGAAAAACATTGAGCTTTGAAAGTATACATACGTACGTGATATTTTAAATGGTTGGGCATACATTCCATGACCAAGGCCCTGTGTTTATTTGGCCCTAGGAAAGAAATGAAAACAGAGGCTACAAAAATATCTCCTAGCACTTTGGGTGGGAGTTGAGGTTAATTTAATTCCTCTGTAGAAAGAGTGGGATACTTCAATGATGCTAATCATCCAGAGGTGATACTTTCCATGGAAATAGAAATGGAAACAAGACATTTAATTTATAATATAATTTAATTTTCAAAGGGTCAAGTGAATAGAATCAAACACCTTTTTTTCCTGATAGGTATTCATGCAGGAATAGTAAAGAAGACAGGACCGACAAGAAGGAAGACATCAGAATACACATCGATCTTCTTAGAAACCTACACAGGGTTTGCTTCATGCAAATTCGTGAAATTTCTCATTGAAAACTTTCATTCAGTCAAGGCAATGACAGAATTCACTGTAGTTAGGACAGAGGACTTCAGCGACAGAAAACTCATACAGCAGTGATGTAATAGGTGATAAAACATGCTGAATGGACATCTTTTGTGATCTTTTGAAACACTTGTCCACAGTGTCTTGCAGTTTTATAATCGAGATGACACACTTCAGGAAGATATGTATCTTTCCTCCCTCTTTAATGCAGTATTAGTTTCCTATGCTGATTATATATGAAAGCCTCCCAATCTTTAATTACATTTATGAAGTCATTTTCCCCATTGAGCATGTTAATATTATTTAAATGTCTCCTTGTTGTTGCTACTATTTTTATGAAATGATTGATTCAGGTGTGGTAGCTTACTCCCAGGTCTCAGGAATGTTGGGACCATTGCTGGTTTAGTGCACATTCTAATTACATCTGGGCTGTCTCATAGTTCTTTATCAGCAATGTCTTTTACCTAGGCTATCAGGTAGTATGAAAGGGAAGGGTTGAATATGGCAGTAAAGATCTTGAACAGTTTAGTCAAAGAATATCACCTCTATTGCTGCCCCCCCACCTCACTACTCATTAGGACCTACCTGTAACTTTGATTATTAAGCTTTCTCTAAGCCAACATTACTCTGATTTTCTCATTGCATTACCAACATTGCCACATTCTGCCACCATATCCCAAATAAATTTGTTTTACATAAGTACTAAAATGTCCTGTATCTGTCTCACAATATGTCACAATGTATAAATAAATATTTCTGTAAGTATTTCATTTAGGTCTTCCTTTTCTCATAAACTTATAAGTAAACTCCTGAGTCTGGGAATTATTTCTGCTTGTTCATCACTGTACCTCCAGGGCCATCAAATAGCTGGTGGAAACATGTTCTCATTTAGGATCTTGCGAATAAACAGACGATTGAAATGTCACAGACTGTTAAGTAGACTGAGAACTTAACGGTCTTTAGTGTATGAAGTAGGCACTGGGCATATATTCAAAGTTGCAGTGAAGGAATGGCTGCCATGGTTACACAACTGCTTGAGAATATTTTTTCAGGGTGTCTTCTGTATGACAGGGTCACTAGCAGCTGTGAGATCACACGTTTACAGTTCAGAGCTTAAGGGGAAAAAAAGGCTTTGCTTTAGTGGCAAAATAAAGTACCAGTAAAAGATTCTAATTTGCATGACTGTGTCATGACTTTCCCTGACTTAGTTTTTCCTCTAACTTCCATGGTCCTGAAGAAAATCACATGAAATGATGAATGGGTACTTCCCAATAAAATGCAATGACTGTTACTTGAAGGAAAGAGAGAGAGATATAGAGGTGGGGGTGGGAGGGAGAGAGGGAACATTCATTGTACACCCAGGACAATACATCCTGGAGAGCATGTATGTATGTATATATATACATATATATATAATTAATAATAATAATAATAATAATAATAATAAAATAATAAGAGGAAAGTTGATTCCATAAATGATGTATAATCCTAAAATATATACTACATTAATAAATGAATTTCTGCTCTTAATTTACTATGGAGATATTCTTTATTCAAAATCAGTGTCAGACAAACTTCACAGTTAAAAACTGAACATGACTACCACTAAGGCTGAGAGTGGTGAACCTGCTTTTAGAAAAAAATAAATAACCAGAAAACTTTGGAGTCTCAAAAACTGTTGAATTTCCCTTAAAGCATGCCTCTTAAATGAAACTATTGCAAAACAACAACAACAAAAATTGCGGGGGAGGAGTGTGGGGTGTGATAGTGTCTCACTGGAGCCCAGGCTGACCTGGAATTCACTATGTAGTCTCAGGGTGGCCTTGAACTCATGATGATCCTCCTACCTCTGCCTCCTGAGTCCTGGGATGAATAGCATGCACCACCATGTATGCGTGGCTTTTATTGCAGATTTTTTTAAAGGCACTTAAATAAAAAGCAGAGTAGGTATTTTTTTCTTTGATAAAGGGAATCCAAATGTTAGTGAATGTAGGTATAAAGTGATTTTTTAATCTTTTTTTTTTAGGGAGGGGAAGGACTACCTAAGGAAACAAAGAACATAAAAGCCAAAAGATTAGTATTTTGGAAACCATAAATGGAACACCAAGCATCAAAGTTGGAATTATGTTCGACATGAACTTTGGAAGAATTCAGTCTTTTTTAATTGAAGTTCTCCCTCCATGAACTCATTGAGTTCCCCATTTGCTTCACCTCTGCTTTACAGTCAATTTAGATTTTATCTAATCTCAACATCTGAGATTTGATCATCCTTCCAACTCCTGTCAATTTCCCAGTATTCATGAAAGTGTTTGTTAAAAAGTGAAATAGATCTGTCTGTGAATTCATGCTCCTTTCGTGTGAAATATTTCTTTTCAACTGATTTTTCCATTTTTCCTTTCAATGGTTGTTGTATCTGGCAACATTTTTCAATTGCATATTATAGAACTTCTCTGCCGCTTTGAAATCATCGCAAACTAATCCATAAACCCAGAAAGCCACTCAGAAAATTCCACTTTGTCTCAGTTTCCAAAAGGTTACCTCCCAGGTTATCAGCATTTACTCTTCCTTCATGCTCATCACTGACAGCCTGCCGCGGAGAAAATCCCATGCCAGTTTCCCCTCCTCTCAGTTCCTTAAGATTTTAACCTCTATTAACATATAATTTTTACAAGCAGTGCCTACATACTAATTCTCTTCTTCCCTCAGAACTAAACTTATTCAAAGAATATCATGACAGGGTTGTTTTATTATGTAGAATGATGAAACAAAAAACATGTATGGAATGCCTTTATAAAATGTCTGTCATCTCCTCCTCC
>PVHP010034264.1:0-19198 GCA_004024765.1 Zapus hudsonius
TGTATCTATGCTTGAAAATGAATAAATAAAATATTTAAAAAAAAAAACTGCTGTTTGAAGCCAGGCATGGTGGCGCACGCCTTTAATCCTAGCACTTGGGAGGCAAAGGTAGGAGGATCACCATGAGTTCAAGGCTACCCTGAGATTACATAGTGAATTCCAGGTCAGCCTGGGCTAGAGTGAGACCCTACCTTGAAAAACCAAAAAAAAAAAAAAAAAAAAAAAAAAAAAAAAAAAAAAAAAAAACCTGCTGTTTGAGCTGCTGACTGGAGTTTCATAAAAACTCTTTATTTGAGCACTGGGAAGATGGCTAAGAAGGTAAGGAGCTTGCTGCATGCACATAAGGACCTGAGTTCAGATCCCCAGTGCCCACGTAAATACCAGGCATGGTGGTGCATGATTGTAATCTCAGAGCTGGGGAGGTACAGACAGGGGGATCCCTGGGATTTGCTGGCTGGTTAGTCTAGCCAAATTGGTGAGCTCCAGGTTCAGTGAGACACCATCTCAAGAAAATAAGATAGCCACCAAATAAGCTACCTTATGATAATGGTCACTGGCCTGCACATACCTGTGTAACCACACTCATACAAATATGCATACACACATGTATCCCATACAAAAACAAAATAAATCACTGTATGAATTTTAACTTGGAATTCAGACAGATTTTCCAACAACCTCTGAAATGGCCTTAATTAGACTTCAGCCACGTTGCCCTACATGCTTGTGCAATACAGCTTTCTCACCATACATAAGTATGCATCTGCACCACCTAACTACATGAATAAGGAAATTCAGGCTGATAAAGGAAAGTGCAGCATAAGATGAAGACACGGGGTCTCACTAGTTTAGAAACAACTGGGGGTTTTAGCATTTGACAGCGATCTTCCAATAACGGGGGAGGGGGAATATAATCTGGAAGAGGTAAGTAACTTAATTTTGTGGTTTCAGGGTGGAAATTAAAAAGCAACATTATCAGCACAGTGAAGTGCGCTTCCAGAAAATGCATGAGTGCCTAAGGGAACCTGAGGCAGCTGAGCCAGGTCCAGGGGGAGTGCAGACTGGACAATCGCTGGGGTTTGGGAACTGAAGCTCTGCAACCAGTGAGCAACTCTGTCTCAAGCAAAAGAGGTCTACCACACTAGGACTACATGTATGGTACCCTGTTTTGTGCTTTTAAAAAGCAAAATAAAAAACCAAAGCCCCCAAACCCCAAAGCCCTATGCTTGATATAGTCACACAGGCTTAGAAATAAACTTAGTCAACAACAGTAACATCTGCGTGGAGGGAGAAATGGCAGGGAAGGAGGTGACCTACTTTTACCACATAAACTTCCAAATCTTTTTAAATTGTTCTTGATATTAAAAGCATGTCTTGAGTTTGTTATATTACTTAGAATGCTTTAACTTAGTATGTGTACAATCACATTTCATGCACATTTCTGTTTTTAGAGGGGAGGGCTGTTTTGCAGTACTGGGGATTAAACCCAGGATCTCACATATGCCATTTAAGAGGCATTTTGCATTACATCATGGATGATGAAGACAAGCATGAGGTCCTCATCCCTCCCTGAAGAAATACTCTACAGGGGTAACCACTGTAAGTGGCACATATTCTGCTAAAAAGAAAAAAAAAAAATCCCACCCATGCTCAGCAGATAACCTTAACTCAGTGGTCACACAAAGACACAAGAAAAAAAAAAAGACATCAACGTTGAAGAGGGACCAGCTGGGCAGAAGGGGTTCAGTGGAAGGGTGTCAGGGAAGGGGAACAAGAGAAGGTAATGAGACGGGATTATGAACAAAATACAGTATATGCATGTATAAAGCGCATGTATGTGTGTGGGGGTATGCATGTGTACAGGAGCATGTCAGGGTCTTTTGCTGCTGAACATCAGGCTTTACATGGGTGGCTGGGGAACTGAACCCAGGCTGGCAAGCTCCTTTAACCAAATGCTGGGCCATCTCCTCAGCCCCTAAAAATTGTCAACAAAAAATATGAGTGGTGTTGTTTTCTTCTGAGACAGGATTTCATTATGTAGCCCAGGCTGACCTGAAACTCACGATCCTCCTGTCTCAGTCATCCAAGTACTAGGATTACAGGCACAAGCCATCACGCTTGGTGGTGTTTAATTCCCTAACCCAGAAGTCAACTTTACCTTCTAGCTTCTGGGCAAACTTGTTCTCCCAGGCATAAATCACTAAGCCACAGTTGGGTCAGAGGGTACACTTTTCCAATTTGTCTTATCATACTGTGTCCTTTTTAAAATACAGTCATCTTTAGAGCACCAAGGTGCTTATGTAGAGAAGACTGCATAAAATTTGGCAGAATTTATTTAGCACTCAAAGTAAAGCAATCACATTTTCCTTTCATGGGATACAATTAACTACTCACAGTATACTTTTCTGTTAACTAATATAGTGACTAGGATGTTACTGGAGACTGCATTTACACCGTCGTCTGGGCAGTAACTGGAAAATTTTAGTTATTTCAGTTGTGTGTGTATTTTTGCAAACTATTTTTCTAAGAGAATAAACAGACTTGCTCTGAAGCTGTGGGGTGCAGGAAGCAAAGGCTTCAAGTATCAAGTACCTCATTCTCCTTTAAAATAGCTTATTCTAGTTTGAAAACTGTTCTTTTCAAATGGACCTTAAGGAGTCAGGGATGTTTTAAAAATTGTTTTTACTTATTTGAGAGAAAGAGTATGGACATGCCAGGGCCTTTCGCCACTTCATAAGCATGTAACTAATTTGTGTATCTGAATTTATGTGGGAGTGAAACCTGGGCTGGCAGGCTTTGTAAGCAAGTGCCTTTAGCTGTTGGGCCATCTCCCTAACAGAGTATCAGGAATTTTTATAACCTAAGTCTTTAACTGTGAAAGAACTTCCTCTCCATTGCTGCCAGGTAAGCAGCAGCAAACCTAAGAAGGGTTGAGAAGTGGAATGGAGTAGACCATCAAGGCTTCCAGTGGGCATTTCTCAGGGCCCTGTGATCCAGAGCACAGAACATCAAACAAACTTGGACATCATACAAGCCAACCCCTCATGTCACTCAACTGGGGTTGAGTGGCCCAGAGTAAGACTCTGGTCTGTCCCAGCAAAAGTTACTGAAAAAGCTGAATTCTCTAAACTTGTTTTCTCAGATATGGAATCCAAGTAGCAATTGTGACAATAAAACTACACCATGTTAAAACTTAGCTGAGTGCCTGAACATGGTAGATGAGGAAAGTCGAATATTAAATGTATGAACTGTCCACTCACCAAAATGTGGATTAGCTTACGTGTAACTGTTCTCTCTGCCTCTCACTCATACCTCTCTTCAGCAGGTTCACATTTACAAAGCACAAAGATCACCCCTCTGTAACAGGAAGCCCTGCTAACTGGGGTCTATGAGACAGAAAAGTTACAGTGGGCACCTGCCAAGTCACATGCAAGACCATAATCAGCACTTCACAGGAGTGAGGACTCCTGTGTTTTCCTAGCACACCCCACCCTAAGCACTGCTCCCATGTAATCACAGCAACCTGGAGATCTCCTTTCAGATCTAGCCATCAGACCACTCCCAATCACTTCCAATTCATTGATACTGTTTCTCTTAGAATTTATTATTTGCAAGCAGGGGAGGGAGGAAAGAAAAGTATGGGCATGCCAGGGCTTCTTGCCACTGCAAATGAACTCCAGATGATGCACCACATTGTGTATCTGGTTTTACACGGATCCTGGAGACCTGAACCTGGGCCGTCAGGCTTTGCAAAACATGTGCCTTTAACCACTGAGCAATCTCTCCAGCCCTATAATGTGTGTGTGTGTGTGTGTGTGTGTGTGTGTGTGTGTGTGTGTGTGTACACACTCTTCTCATCTCCCATCACTGTGGCCCAACAGCTGATCAGAAGCCTTTTTAGAAACATTAGTAGGGGCCTGAGGATGTAGCTCAGTGGTAGTCCATGTGCTCAGTATTTACAAGGCCCTGGGTTCAATTCTCCATACCACCAAAAAGATAAAGTAAAAGTCACCAATTATTTTGACTTTTCTTCCAAATCTAATCCGTCTTGGCTCTTTCCTTCTACTCATCATCCACACCAAGTAAAATACAAACATGACGGTTTGTCTTCAGTCAAGATGTTCAAAGCTAAGCACTCAGCTGCACGTACCTCTTCCAGGTGCGTATCTGAGGGACAAGCAGAAGTGCTTCACTTTCTCCTAATCATGCCAATTTACCTATGTACTCAACTTCTCACTCTAGTTCAAACCACGTATTATCCATACATGGAGGGCCTTCAATTTATGAAAGCTTGATCGATATGCGACTTGGATAGTCTTGACAGTTGAAATGTTAGCAAAGTCTGTAAATGCTGACAAGTCTGAATTTCTTGAGGACAGGAACACATATCATTAGCACAACATAGTCTGACTTCTCTATCAGGTGGCTGATCCAGTTAACTAAATTGTGGAACAACTGAAAAGCAATGAATGTGGTTTCTTAAAAGTGAACCACAGAACTACATGTATACTAGGCCCTGGGTTTGGAATCCAGGACAGCTAAGAAATAAAAACATTTAAAAAAAAAAAACTTTTTAAGTGAAGTACAGATTTGTGCACAAGCTATATTAAATTTGGAGTGGCCACCCTCTGAGCCCATGGCCCATATTGGGTGATCAATGAACATTTAACATTATTAAGACCCTGAGTTCATCCCCAGCACCAAAAATAGAAAGTAAGCTTGTATGCAATTAAATGCACCTCCAGACAGGGCTTGTATCTTACCATTTAGAAAAAGAAATCCTACTAGGCGTGGTGGCACACACTTTTAATCCCAGCACTCAGGAGGCTGAGTAGGAGGACTGCTGTGAGTTTGAGGCCAGCCTGAGACTACATAGTGAATTCCAGGTCAGCCTGGGCTAGAGTGAGACCCTGACCCCCCCCCCAAAAAAAAAAATTCCAATAGCTACACAGTTGGACCAACTTTAACCTTGAACTTAGACTTGGTATTGATGGATAAGGAGTTCTGGGATCAATTATCACTATACCAACAACCTCTGGGGCAAGCTGAAACCCTGCTTAACAGAAAAAGGGAACAATTTTGTACCTTAAAGATATCAAGGTACACAGAACATTTTCTCACTAACAAAAAGTGAATAAATTACTTTCAACAGAACAAGGAGGGTGTGCAAATGTGCTGGGTCTCATGCAATAGAGGAATTCTTTGCCTAAACCACTCCATGGTGGTTTATTGATCAACATTCTTAGCATTCTTACGCATTAAATAACCACTTAATTTTAACAGTCCCCAGCAAAAATGTGGACAAACTGGCAGACAATATAGTCTGGAGTCAGGAAATGTGACTCTTAAGGTTATCTTTGAAATTCCTTCCAATTCTAAAGTTCCCTGAATTCCGCAGTAATAAACTAGTGATCCAAAGCATTCCACATGCACCTCTCCAACCAATCCTCTGCCGTGGTCCGGGTGAGAGAGGGTGTGTGTGTAGATCCACAATAAAAGTAGATCCTGGGGGGTGGGGGGAATAGATCCTGAGAAGTCGTGCGTGGGAAGGGGGAGGGGGAGGAAAAGGCCCAGAGGTTCACCAGCCAGTGTCTCCCACAAACTATATTCAAAGGACTTGAACTTTTGCTTTAGAACCGGAGAACTCGGAGTTGGCCAGTCCTCTGGCCCTGGTACAAGGTGACTTATGCGTGGGGTGCCAAGCTGGAATCCCTCGGGTCCCTTCCAGCTCTGACACGTGGTTGTGCAGAAACTGAGGCTGGCCAGAGCATCTTATCCCAGACCTAACTTCCCACCCCACCCCCGACCAGCAAGCATGCTCTTAGGACCCTCTCTCTGCACGGTGCGGAGTGGTTTCGCCGTGGAGAAAGGGCTGCAGCCCCGAGCTCGCTCCAGCGCGGCCCTCGGGGCGTCCCCGGGCGGCGTGGGCCCCCGCGATCGGGAGCGCGCACTCACCCACAGGCTGCTGAAATAGTCGAGGCCGCTGCAGATGAGCGCGCCCGCGTGCGCCAGCAGCACCTGCACGCCCAGGTAGCTGCCCAGGCAGTAGAGGCCGTAGAGCAGCGGGCCGCCCGCGCCCAGCAGCAGCAGCAGGCGGCGGCGGCGCAGCGCCTGCTCGCCCAGGACCTCCACGCCGTAGTCGGCGAAGCACAGCGGCAGCAGCAGCGCGGCCAGCACGATGGGCGTGTGCGCGCGGTGCAGGCGGCGCAGCCAGCGGCGGCCCAGGCGCGTGAGCGAGCTCTTGAACGGGTGCAGGAAGGTGCCGCACAGCACGGCCCAGAGCAGCGGCCGCAGGAAGGCCTCGAGGATGAAGTACACGAGCACGGCGGCGCCGCAGCACAGGCACACGAACAGCACCGCGCCCGTGTTGTAGAAGGCCTGCTTGATGGGCTTGTCGAAGCGCAGCGCCAGCGCCGCCGTCCGCGGGGTCTCGCCCCCAACGCCGCCGCCGCCCGCGACGGATGCACGCGGGACCCGGGGTTCCGGCCGGGGAGAACCCCGAGGGCTGGGCGTCTCAGCCGACGAGCCGCGGTCGGCCATCGCACCTCTGCAGCCGCCGCCGCCGAGAGGCGGTCCAGTGTGCCGGCCGAGAGCGCGGGCGGAGGCGGGCGGCGCCGCGCGGCCTGCTGGGATTGGTAGTTCCTTGTGGGTCGCCGAGCGCTCGCGAGACTCAGGGGAAACTACAACTCCCAGGAAGCATGGCGCTCTGGGCCCGTAGGTGCCCTCGGGCAACAAGTTTTTTTTGGGGGGGGGGGCGTCAAAGAAAAAAAAAAGTTAAAAGTTTCCTACGTCTTTGGTTGATGTCAAAAGGGACGCTGCTTTCAGAAATGGGAAATACGGGCTTCATTTTAGAATCCTGCGGGGATTCTTCTAAAACAGTGATGCCCAGAATCTTACTGATTTATTTAATAAACACTTTTTAAAGTGTTCGCTTTTTGTGTACATAACTGGATTCTAAACAGCCAGCTCTTTGTGGAAGTCTCAGAGTACCTCACACCTATTAACCCATTTCATCCCTGGAAGACTCCTGCAAAGGTATTTTCTTCGTTTGACAACGGGAACATAGATAAGCACGGGAAGTGGGTACTTGGTCAAGGTTACAGAACTATCAGATGGCAGAGGCAAGATTCAAACTCTGAACCTCACGTCGTAGCGCTTAAATTCTGTGTTCTGTGATACCTGGTCTGACCAAAGGGTCCTTTAGTGTCTTTTTAAAGCTTATAGAACTGTAATGTGCAGCCGCTGTTAACTGTTTGCATAGGTGCCAGGATGGGAGCAATCAATCCCTCAAAACAGCCCCTAGATCAGTCTTAAACTTTCACTCTTTCTTTCTTAGGACCTGGAATCAGGTCAGTTAAACCCTCAGAATCAATATTCTCTCTGTCGTGTGGAAATGGCCGTAGTAGTTTTTGTTACTGGGTGGTTGTGAAAAAAAGAAAAGTCCTGGGAGTGCAAGGTGCTTCTAGAAGTGCTGAGACCCAAGCCTGATGCCCGTAGAAGACCCCAATCAGCACTGTTGTTTAAAATAAATACAAAAATGGCAGAGAGAAAGGAGAGAGGGGGGAGGAAGGAAGGAAGGAAGAAAGGATATTCTCTCTCCCCCCTCAGTATTCAACCTTATATGTTATCTATTTCATGATAAGTTTTCCTGTTCAACATAATTTCTGTTTCTTTTCTAAAGCGAATAAGGTACAGACTGTTGCTTACTGTGTCTTGGCAATAAATGATTCAGTCAGTGAAGTAAAAGAAACAGTGATTCTTCCATCTTGTTTACAAGCTTCAGGTCACAATTGTTCGGGTGGTCTTTGGAGTTGACTGAGTAAACGTTTACTTTAGTTGTTTCTGCATTTTGCATTGCTGCATAACTTCTGTGTTCAGGCCTCCTGAGATTATGATTAAAGATTATGATCACATCTACTTCCAGTATCCACTCAAGCTGCTATTTATATAACAAGTCCTCAGCTTCCCTCCCCAAAAGTCCTCAATATCTCTAGAGGGGCTCAAATCCCAAAGGAAGTGCCTCACATATGTTCAGAGACATAAGCCAATGCAACCACCACCCAGCAATGTCATCCTGCTGCCCAGCAGAGATCACTGAGCTTAATGCCCATCACGAGATGACCAGTGCCTCTGACACTGTCAAAGCAGAACAGTTTCCATTCAGAGTGGAGGAAGATGTCTTTCTCCCTGACTTAATGAATCTGTGCCCTTTTGTCGCTCCGGCCCTAAGCCAGTCGCTTGAACCTAATGTATCATATCTCCTCTCATGAGTAGTTTCTCCCATGTCTGGTCTCTAGTTCTCTAAGAACTGGGGCTCAAAACCCATCCAAATGGCTAGTGAGGGATCAAAGACCAAACTCTCTCCTTTGTCCTCCGTCAACCTACAGCTGTCTCTTCCAATTACAAAAAGAGAGCTCCCATGTTGCATAACAACAGCTTTTATCACTGGACACAAACCAACTGGACAGGACTAGGTTTGTGAATGATGCCCAGCTCAGCAATGCTAAAATGCTCTGTCATGGTACTCTGCTTCCAAGTCTCAATAAAAAGCAAAAATGCTGAACACTTCAAAATGGCTGTAACTGTCCTGCTTTGTGGTGGCACTGGTGTGTGTTCTCTCTGTCTCTGTCTCTGTCTGTCTCTCTCTGTCTCTCTCTCTCTCTCTCTGTATCTGTCTGCTTTAAAAATGAATAAATATTTTAAAATGTATTCTTAGCAGGCCACTAGCTCCCACACATTCAAAATCAAAGAATATCTTTGGCCGGGTGTAGTGGCGCACGCCTTTAATCCCAGCACTCGGGAGGCAGAGGTAGGAGGATCGCCGTGAGTTCAAGGCCACCCTGAGACTACAGAGTGAATTCCGGGTCAGCCTGGACTAGAGGGCGACCCTACCTCGAAAAACCAATATATATATATATATATATATATATATATATATATATATATATATATGTATGTATGTATATATATACATATATATATATATTCAGATAGCATCTGAGACCTATAACAGGGTCTTCCCCACTTGTCACCCCACTACCTGTGGCCCTACCAGGCATTTGGTAAATGCCATGGTTTGTGACCTTCATTTCTCTATAACTACTAAAATCTCATGTAACTGTTTCCAGGGTGAAACATGTCTTTTGAGACAACCTGAATCCATGTTCCCACACCATAATCACTCATATTTGGCTCAAGAATAAATTATTGTTTAATCCCTTTGAGAAGAAACCTGTGTATTTCATGTTTGCCAGGACCTAACAACTAAATATGGGAAGACCCAAGTCCGCTTAAATCTCTGGCTCACAGGGCTTTAAAATATCTCTTCCAAAATATCTGTGTGCTTAGGTTCTCTTTGTTGGTCCTATATCAGCTCACTCCAAAGAAGCCTCTGCAAAGCAAGGAAGACCAGCCTCCAGGGCACCCTGGATACAGTAGAGGTAAAGTAGACTCAGAGAGTAGCTGATAAACTGACTTTGGAAACTAGACTAATTCTCCATCCTTCACCTTTCAAGTGCCAGGATTACAAACATGCACCAGCATGCCAGGTAACAAAATGAAAGTCACCTTCTGTGATTGTGTCTGCTACTAGGTATAAGTGGCAGACTGAAAATGTAGATAATCAATTTAGGGAAAAAAAAGTTTGGAAAGGTAGGTTAGTGTTTAGGTGATAAATTATTATTATTATTATTTTTTGCCTGGAGTAGTAGCTTGTGCTTGTATCCCAGCACTCCAGAGGCAGAAATGATCATCACAAATTTAAGGTCAGTTCTTTTATGTAGCAAGACCCTGTCTTAAAATAAAAACTGTATTTATTTTATTATTTAATAATACCAGCGACTGAACCTAGACACTCTACCACTGAGCTGTACCCCAGCCGTCTGTGAACCAAGGGTACCAGAAAGAAGCCACACCTGTGTTAAGCACTCAAGGCTGATTAGAACTTCAGTGACTGTGGGGAGTGGGAACATTACAGGTTCAGAGCCAAATTATTTTGGGCTATCTTAGCCCCCATTAAATAGCCATTTATTGCCCACTTCCGTGTCTGACTTAACATCCTATGACTATTAGGTAAATCCTTTGGAATGTACAAACAGACCCCCTAGCTTCCACCAACCCCAAAGCTAAGAATGTTATCAGATAATATCTGAGGCCTTTAGCAGACATTTTCCCACTTTGCTATAACAATCTGCCTGATGTTTCCCAATAGCAATGTATTTAACAAGTGTTTTGATTCATGGCTTTCTTTATCCTGTTACTATAAAAACTTCATGAAACTGTTGCACATTGGAACAATGAAATATGTTCTCAGGCCATGGTCACTCATACTTGGCTGAGGAATAAACTATCTCATATTCCCTTTCAGATGAAAGATGTGTTTTTCTGTACTTTTCAAGATGGTCTGACTAAATTGCCCAAGATAATCTTGAATTTAGCTTTTAGTTCAGGTAGGCCTTGAACTTGTGATCTTCCTGCCTCAGACTCATACACAGCTAGGATTGCAGGCCTGCGTCACCAGGCTTGACAAAAGATGGGGGTTGTTTGTTATGGTCTGGTTTAGTTTTTTTTTAATATATTTTTATTTATTTATTTGCAAGCAGACAGAGAGAGAGAGAGAGAGAGAGAGAGAGAGAGAGAGAGAGAGAGAGAGAGAGAGAGGGCCTCTAGCCACTGTAAACAAACTCTAGATACATACACCATGGACTCTGGGGAATTGAACTTGGTTCATTAGGTTTTACAGGCATGTGCCCTAACTGCTTAGCCATCTCTCCAGCCCTCAGTTTAGTTTTGATCTCAGTGACTGAAGAATGAATGATAGAGCTTTTCCCCTTTCCCTCCTACACTGGGAGAAAGGTTGGTAGGGAGGAAGGGCATCATACCTGAACTGTGAGAGAGACACTTCAGTGACAGCTATCAGATTTATATATCCAGCAATGTCTTCCCTGACAGCTCCCCAACTTCACAGGATAGTTTCTCTGGAATGGTTGAATTTGAGAGTTTGGGATAGGGATTTGGAAGGCTGGGCCATCCGTAACTTGGTTCTGCACCCTGCGACACAAGAAGGTTCATAAATACCCACCCGGCCTTCTGCTGCAAGTCTAAGGCTGGAAACAGAAGATGGATGGTGCATTCAAACTGCCCAGACTCCCTCTTTATTCTAAACAAGCTTTTTGTTTGAAGGGTTTTGTTTGTTTACAGAAAGCCTTACTATGTTACCCAGCTGGCTTCAAAGTCAGGATCCTCCTGCCTCAGCGGTTATGGTAGCTGAGATTACAGGTATGGGTCATCCCAGCTAAAGCGGTCTTTATTTATAGATAAAGTCCTGCTTGTTTTGAATTCGAAATGTTGCACATTTATAGACTCTGCACTGCACTGATCTCACTGCATCTTCTAACTGGTCTCTTGGCCTGATCTCTGCTCTGATCAATTACATTGCATCTAGTATGATCTTTCTAAAACAAGAGCTGATCCTTTCCCAAGCCTCTTTGTCCCATGAGAAGGTACCTTGACTCTCCAAAGTCTTCTGTGATCAGGTACCTGCCCAACCCACCTCACCTCTCTCTACTCTCCACCTTGCCCCTTATCTTCCAACTTTGTGATAGAAAGAATAATGATTCCCCCACAGGCATCCTGGCCCTAATTCCTGAAACCTTAAACTGTGTTATCTCCCATGGCAAAAGGCACTTTGCAGTTATAACTAAGATAACAATTTAGGATGGGGCAATCAGTCTACATCCCAGGGAGGAGGGTGGGGTAAATATAACCCTGAATGTATCTCTCCAAGGGAGGAAGGGAGATTAAACTACAGGAGAAGGTCATGTGACCATGGAGGTAGAGGTCAGGCTGTCTTTGGAGCTGACAGCTATCAAGCTGGAGAGACAAAGAATGGATTCTCTCCCCTGGATCCTACAGAAGGAACCAGTCCTATCAATACCTCGATTTTAGCTCAAGATTCAGTTCAGCTTGCTGGCCACAGAACTGTGAGAGAATATACTTCGATCATCTAAAGCTATTGGATTTGTGGCAGAAGTGACAGGAAACAAAGACCCTGTCAAATGAAAGTGGGCACAGCACACACCCTGCTGCTGTCTCCTAGCTTGGAGTGGCCCTGTCTGTTCCTCCTGCTTTGCTCCTTTGTCTTAGTCAGTCTGGGCTTCCGTCACAAACTACTGAAGACTGGATTGAGACGGGGTGTTATTATTGGGAGTCCAAATGCACACCCCAAATTCAATCTCGTATCTGCCTTACTAAAGAATTAAAATGAAGCAAGACTAAGAAGGAATATTTCCATGAATTATCACCCTTTTATTCAAGTCAGATTCCAAAAGGTGAGGAGTGGGTACATCCATGTGGTCTAAAGGCCCATGTAAAAATTCGTGGGCCTAGGGGGGAAAAAAAACATGAAAAAGAATATAAAAGAGAGGCTTTTAAAAATAAAGCTGCCAGTGTAGGAAGGACAAAACCTTAGTGATGGCAAAAACCTCAAATGCTGGTAGATGAGCAGCCTAGGAGATGGAAAGAGAAAAAGCTCACCCAAAGCCTTGTGAGCAGCCAGGCTTTTATTTTGGGTCCAGGACTGAATCAACAAACCTGGGTGCTAGGTCCTCACGCCTCAAGCACCTGAGCAATCCCAGCTCTGCAGTAGCTGCTGCAAACAGCCACCGTTTGTCCAGCTCTACTGGGCAGACAGTAATTAAAATTCACATTTTTCTCATGGGCCTTCCTGTCTGTCTCTCCCTCTCAAGGATGGGAAGTCTGAGACCATGGTATTAGGATCATCAAGTCTGATGAAGGCCCTCTTCCTGTCCAAAGATGGATGACTTGTGATCTCTTGTCTCTTCTTCTCAAGACACTAATTCTATTTTAAAGTCTCCCCTGACTCATCATGAGCTGATCACTTTCAAATATGGCCACACTGGAGGTTAGGGCTTTGTCATAGGAACACTGAGGAAGTGCATTCAGTCCATAGTTTATGTCTCCTCCTCTAAGACTCGGCTTCAGTATTGCCACACGCTTTCCTGGCTGACCCAGGCTAGGGGAGAACCCATGCTCTGCTTTTGAATTTTTCATGAGTTTTTCCTCACCACAAGCTACTGTCATAGTGTTTAGATATCTAATCCCCCAACCAAGCTGGGAGCAGAAATCAGAAGCTGTTGTAAGAATCCTCCTGTATGTCCAGTACAAGGACCGGGCTCATGCACACCAATAAAAAAATTCTTAAATGAGTGCTTGGTTAAAGCTCCTGGATGAGGTAACTTTCTTTTTTAAGTGTGTGTGCATTTTCTTTTGAGGGGGAGGATTTTTTGAGGTAGGTTCTCACTCTAGCCAAGGCTGACCAGGAACTCACTCTGTAGTCCAGACTGGCTTTGAACTCGCAATGATCCTCCTACCTCTAACTCCTGAGTTCAGGGGTTAAAGGCATGCACCACGAAGTCCAACTAAATATTTTTATTTATTTTATTTATTTATTATTTATTTATGAACAGAGTGAGTGAGAGAGAGAATGGGCATGAACTCCAGATGTGTGTGCCACTTTGTGTATCTGGCATTATGTGGGTACTGGGCAACTGAACCCAGGCTAACAGGCTTTGCTAACAAGTGCCTTTAATGCTTGAGTCATCTCCCCAGGCTGAAGGTGATTTTCCTAGTCATTCAAGTTCTCTTCCAACTTATCTCTTGGCCCTTGCCCCTGGACTTTCTGGAAAGAAACCTCTAAGTGTACAGAAGCGAGGCTTGCATCTGAAAGCTAGGCTACCCACTGAAGACAGTACAAAATAAATATGAGAGGGAACTAACCAAGCGAAGACTAAATGTTTGGGGGTTTTGGTAAAGATTGTAATAGTGCTGGTTTCTTTCATATCGTGTTGAGTCCCAAGAGAACCAGCAGCTCAGTTTCTACATCTGACAATTTCTATACCTTCCGAATGATTCTCTAGACTCTACAACTAAACTCTTTATTCTTAATGCATAATATGACTTAGTTACTAATAAGATCTTAAATGAGATTCTTAGAGTCAGCTATGTACTATTATTACAACTGATACACGTGAAATGGGATTATAGACCCATTTATTACTTGATAAAGTCTTAAACTGAAGCTATAAGCACAAATTGAGATTGTGCATTGCTTAGCTATATGGCTTTTCCCCTGACTGCAACACAGTTTTCCTCTTGGTCAGACAAGTTGGTATCTTCTCCAATGTTTATAAGGATTCATGGAGAATGGAGGGAGAGTATACAATGGAATAACTTCAGACAAAGAAACAGAAAATCAAAAAGTTCTCCAAAGCAAAGTGATAAGGAATTATAAACTAATTTTAATTGCATCAACAGGAAGAATTCCAAACGATGTTGAGAATTCCTATTTTAAAGTTTAAATCTGGCTAATATATTCTGACTATAACATAATCCTCTAAAGATAAAAGTATTTATGGTAGCAGATGGACAGAACAATCATTTAGGTAGCATTTAGGAATATTGCTACAATTACTTTACATAAATAGAAATCCATGTCTTTATTAGTAATGTACCACACATCTTAGAGTAAAAATTCACATAGGACAGGCTTATAAATATACATTATATATAATCGCAAAATCAATCACAATTGAACATCAGGTACACAATTATTATAAAACAAATATAACCCATCAATGTCTATTTAAAGGCATCATTTTAACAAAATAGTATTTTGTAGGCAGTCTCAGAAAAGTATCTTAATACTCCTGGAGCCAGAATGTTCCAGCATATCAATGTGTCAGTGGGAATAAGGCATGTGGAGAAGCTGCGCTAACTCTTCAGGTGACCATGGCATTCTCGGTGGTGACCTAGGTGAATGCCACACCCACTGAGCACTCCATACGCTTAGAGAATGATCACTCTCCAGAAGAATCAACTGAATGGTTATTCACCTAATAGCAAACATCTGAGAGAAAAGTGAATACATTAACCAAGCATCAGTGAACCCCCCCCCCCCGTAGCTGGATGATTCCCATACATTTTCAATTGCCAGACATATGTAAAATCATATTACCTTGCTATGATCTTCATGAAAAGGAAATTATATGCTAGTCATCTATTAACTAAAACACAAAGAAATCCAATTTGATATTAAATAAAATGCTAACTATATAACGGAGTAAGGAATCTAATTAAATATTAAACATGTACAGTGTGTATCAGCATACCAATGACTCAGCTAACTCTAGTCCTGGTTTTTTAACTAATGTCATAGAAAAGTCAAATTCCACAACGATGCCTTAGACGTTCTTTATCATTTGTATAATGCGAATGAGACAAGGCTTAATAAAAGACCCAGGAATCCCTTCTACAAATTATCGTACTAAAAATGCAAGGTGTACCTGTAATAACACATGTCTCATCTCTGGGTTTTAAAGTATGCAAGAGATTAGAAATAGAAACAAATAGAAACAACCCTGACATTGTCCTTTAGAAGCTTGCATATATATGTGTGTATATATACATATATAATCTGTATTTATGTATAAACACACCTTCATCATGTGTGTACATATATAATCACACTGAGAACAATCCAACTGTTCACTAAGCATCAACAATTCTGTTTAGAGAAGAAGGGCATACATTTATCTATAACCACCAAGTGTACACATCTCAGTGTGTAGCTGGTGTGCTGCTTCTTGAATATATTTTTCCATCGCATCAAACAGATATGTCACGTGTGCAGAATATTCTCATGCCATTTGGATAAAACTGAAAAATTCAACATAGAAATAAATGACTGTGAAACATATGATTGGTCACCATAAAGGATAAAGGAAAGGTTAATAGTAAAATTGTATGTGACTTCCATACCTTATACAAAGTAAAACTGTGATTTCCCCAGCTTTGTACCTTACCGCCACCTCCCTCTGCCAACACCGGAAACTATGTTAGAACATAAGTGCAAAGGAATGCTATGATGCCATTAACCAATTACATTAAATCAACTACAGTTGACTTTAAAAACAAACCCAGCCTACTTCCTGTTTCTGTTTAGCCTGCAAGTTTAAGAAAGGGTTTTCCTCTTTTTAAATGGCTTTCTAAAAACCAATACTTGTGACATGTGAAAATTATATGAAATTCAAATTTCAGTAATTAAGTTTTATTGGAACACAGCCAGGCACATTCATTTATACACTGTCTAAGGCAGAGTGGAACCAGGGAGACCAGAGCACAAAGCTAGTGATATTTACAATCTGGTCCTTTACTGAGAGACTTTAAGGAACCCTGGTCTAGAGCTAAGAATGATATACACCTCAGTGTCCAAAGATGAAACCCTTAACACAGAGACTAAATGTGATTACAAAAGTAATAATGAATATCATCAGGAATGGAAATCCATACCTTGATTTATCAAACTTTCTGATTTCCTTAGAGACAAAAACTAACTCAAGATAATGAAATACAGATCCCAAATTTTGTCTGAAATCATGTCTGACTATAATGAAATAATAAAAGTACACAAGGTTCCAAGATAGAAGGCAGACTTAGCTTTTAGAAAAGCCATGTTTAAAATGTGATCTGAGACTAAGGAAATGGCTCAGTGGTTAAGAGTGCTTGCCACAAGCATGAGGGCTTGAAAAGGCCTGCAACTATCTGAGTTCCAGTCTCCAGCATCGGGGTAAACAGCTGGTCATGCCCACATAGGTTTGTAACCTTAGTCCTGTAGAGAGCAGAGACTGGATAACTGCTAGAGTCAGCAGCTCTGGGGTTTAGACAGAGACTCCATCTTCAGCAAATATGCTGAGGAGTGATGGAGGAGGACATCCAGTGTTCTCTGGACTCCACATGCACACACATGTATATATACCACACACACACAAAGTGTATGAAAAAAATTAAGTTAGGCAAGACAAATATATTCTTTCAAACATTTCCAACCTGTATGGGTTTTTTTTTTATTTAAAGTACTCAAATGAGCTGGGGGTGTAACTCAGTGGCACAGCCCTTGCCTGAAATGCACAAGGCAAGGGCTGGAGAGATGGCTCAGCGGTGAAATGCAGAAGGCCCTAGGGTATAATCCTAGCACTGAAAAGAAAAAGTCCTAAAATGGCAAAATACTCAAATGATTGTTAGTAAAAAAAAAATGAAGTGATACAAAGTAAAATGTGCATCTTTCTCAAATATAACCAGAGTCCTCATTCCCTGTAAATTACCAAAGGAGGCGGAGAGGCACCTTCCTAATTTCAGTATGAATGAAAGTTGTAAAGAACCTGCATGAAGGTACATGAGTGTGTAGGAAATCACATCATTCCCCTTGGCCTCTGCTGCCTCCTTATAAAATATGTTCATTAAATTAAAAAGTCTCTAAAGCCCTTACCAGCACTGATAATTTAGCCAAATGACTAACTTTGTGTGTTTGTTTTTCTGTAAAACTGGATTAATAACAGACTCTTCCTGTGGTTGTTAGGATTAAAGGAGTTAATCCATGTACAGTGCCTAGAACAGCACTAAATACACTTAGCTAGCATTAATATTATTTCACACAGGCATTTTGCCAAAAACCACGGCTGGGCATCTTTCCTAGGACAAAGAGTGTGCTCAAAAATGGGAATGTATTGCCAGGCATGGTGGCATACACCTACAATTTCAGCACTCAGGAGGCAGAGGCAGGAAGATTGTGAGGCATACTTGTCCTAGAAAGTGAGGCTTTGCTGGGGAGAGAGAGAGAGAATGAGAGAAAAATGAGAATATGAATATAGTGGTAAAGTAAAGGTTCTTTCAGATTGGGTAAGAATTAATGGAGTTGAAGTCCTTAAAGGGTTAACTTGGACTTGTTTATCAGCTAGTATTTCTCTGAGATGATTGAGTGATGTATCTGCATCCCTAGCACATGAATTCTTATTTCTGAGTAGGATTATTGTTTTAAAATGTCAACTAATGTCCATTATGAGGCAAAACAGTTCTGTTACTAAGGAGCCTATTTATGTTTCAGAAATAGTTTATGGTTTGAACATAGGTGGAAGAATGGGAAAATGTTGGTCAGTCTGGTAAAGTATATGAAATATATTCCTTGCCATAGCAGTATAGGATCAGATATTCTTTACTCCACCAACCAATGTTTGCTGAGGTCTTGCTATGAAGTAGTATCTGCTACAATGATGAGTAGCCAGAAAAGGCTCCTGAATTAGGGAGTTTAGCACAGAGGACAATAATAAGTCTGAGATTAGGATGAGGAAGCCTGGCAAGCTCTGAGAGCACTGGGTAAGTCCTACGCCTACCTGGCCCAGAGAACTGGAGGAAGATATCAGGATGGCACCCAGGAAATATCTAACAGGTGTGAGAAAGCAGGTTCAGAGAACTGAGAGCCCTTCCATCTTGCTGGGCCTAGCAGTGGGGCCAAGCAGCAGTAATGAACTTGGAGCTTATGAAATCTGCACTTTGCTGTAAAGGCGAGGAGGACTCACTGAAAGGTCTAAGTATAAGCACACAGAACTTCTCACTGAAATATACAAACACTTGGGAAATAGAAACTTGATTTGAAATGTAAGTGGAAGGAAACACCACTCATGCCTACTGTTAACTGAAGTCTCTATTTGTTTTAACCTATTTATAGTTCAACTATTAGACACATAAGAGAGTGAAATATAAAAATATCTATTTTCTTATTTACAACATGGTGGTGCCTGCATACTAGTGTTCCTCACTCCTAAACTAACTGCTGGAGCTGGGAAAATCATACAGACCATGCTTGGCCAAGTTTCACCAAGATCACAGGGCATTGTAGTCAAGTGGAGCCATGAACTAGAACCTTGAGTTTGAAATCCTACCCAGTTCCAGTGCTCGCTGGGTGTCATTCAACCACTCACCAAGGGCGATGAGGAGTATTTCTCCCATGTCCCTTAGAAACACTTGGCACCAGTGCAATGTCACCAAGCATCAATGTTTTCCTTTATTCTGGCTCAGGTCAGGAAGAATTTGAAAGCTCTCCCCACAGGCAGACTTTCACCTCTGACATGAATCTTGAAGGAGGTTTTAGAAATCATAGCCTGGTGTTGTTTAATCACAAAGTTGGAGCCAGCTTTAAAGCAAGGGGGACAAGTCAGGAAATTTTAAAATGCTACAATCAAAACGGATCAGCAGCGTAACTATGCCTACAGACTCCTCTCCTCTAAGTAGGCGCTGGCACAGACATTTGGAACAAAGGAGCATTTAGGCTCCTTTGAAAAAAAAA
>PVHP010034265.1:0-19151 GCA_004024765.1 Zapus hudsonius
TCTCTCTCTCTCTCTCTCTCTCTCTCTCTCTCTCTCTCTCTCTCTCTCTCTCTCCTCTCTCCTCTCCCCTCTCTCTCTCTTCTCTCTCTGCTTATGAATATATAAAAACAAAACATGATAGACTGAACAAACAGAAGATGATATAAACGAACTCCATCAATGTAAATGGACTAAAAGAGAATAATTAATTAAACCAGAACAATTCGTACACTAGTACAATGAGAACAGGTGTGAAGCAAATGAGCGATGTTAACATTAGCAAAAAATGAAAAGTTAGTGATGGATGATAAATGATGAAATAGATCAGAGAAAGCGGGGGAAATTAAGAGGATTAATGAAAGTGACTAGAGATCATTTGCATACCTGAGTCATGGAAAAATACTGGAGCTAAAGGAAGAAAAGTGTATGAAAAGTAACCTTCTTACCCCTTGGGGAAAGACGGGAAGTCTGCAATGGGAAAAATCAGCAGACGGACTCAAAGGAGAGCAGGAAGGTCTGAAGAGGCTCTGGAGGGAGAGGGGAGGGGGAGGAAGAAGAAGAAAGAAGGAGGAGGAGCAGGAGAAAGATGAGGAAGATGATGAGAAAAAAAACAAAAGGAAAAAAAAGGGAAGGAGAGGGGAGGAAGAGGGGAAGGGGAAAAAATTCACTGGTCCTCAGTGATGAAGAGAAAACAGCCAGGCTCCAGCAGCAGGGAACAGGTTCCTCCACATCTTGCAAACCACCTGCCTCATGTGTGTGCTTGGAAGAGATGGATGTAAATCTGGTGTGAAAACTGTGAGAATTCATTAAGTCAAGCCCTCAAGCACTCACCTCCATCATCGTGGGTGACAGCTTTTTCCTCCCGGCCATCTCCTGGAAACCCACTTCTATTGGAATAAGCTGTCTGGATCTGGAACCTGCCTCACCACCCACGTATAATCAAGCCCCACCATAGCTGGAGAACTATTCCAGACAGAGGAGGATTGGGTCACCCTTCACCCCACACTGACCCCTGCTATGAAAATCCCTTCAGAGTGTCTCACTGTCCTTTCAATAAAGACCGACATTTTTCATATAATCACAAGCTTCCTACAGTGTAAACCCCTTCCTTCTCTAATATCTATCTAATGATCACCTCCCCACTCCAATGACTGCACGGCCCCTTCCACCACAGGTTCATCTTCAATGTCAACCAGCCTGGATTGAGAATCACCTAGGAACTGATCAGGCATATCCGGGTGTCTTTGAGGGTGTTTCCAGAGGAAGAAAGACACCCTGAATGTGAGGGGCATGATTCCGTGGGCTGGGAAGAATAAAGAAGAGGAGAAAATGCCAGAATTGCTCTGCTTCTTTTTTTTAATGTTTTATTTATTCATTTTCAAGCAGAGAGATATAGAGAGAGCAAGAGAGAGAACACCAGGGCCACCTTGTGGGTCTGGTTTATGTGGGTACTGGGGAATTGAACCCAGGGCCTTAGGCACTGGAGGCAAGTGCCTTAACCGATGAGCCATCTCTCCAGCCCTGCTCTGCTTCTTGAAACTGCCCAGATGTGAACAATCACAACGGCTCTGTCTTCCCCAGTGTGATGGGCTGAGTCCTCTGAAGCCATGAGCCAAAATAAATCCTTCCTCCGTTAAGTTGTTTCTTTTCCCTGCGTGAGAAAAGTGACTGATGCAATAACCTCAGTGAGTAGGTCAATCTTGATGGAATTTAGAAGCACAATGGAAAGGAAGTTTCTGGATTAGGTGAACTAGCTAGGAAGACCTTATCTTAACTGTGGGGGGGGCACAATTTCATGGGATGGGGACTTGAAGAAAATCAGCAGCATTCCTCTCGCTACTTCTGACCAGCTGCTTTGCCCTCCTGCAGCCACACCTTCCCCACCAGGATCCACTGCTTCCCTTCAAACTAGCTGTAAATTGAAATAAACTCTTCCTCCCTGAAGTTGCTCAGGACAAGCATTTGATCACAGCAATAAGAAAAGTAATTAATACATCTGGCCTTGGGCTTTATGTAGCAAACTAATTCCTTTCTATGCTTCAAGTCTCAGCTTTAAAAAAAAATTTATTGGGCTGGAGAAATGGCTCAGCGGTTAAGGCACTTGCCTCCAGTGCCTAAGGCCCTGGGTTCAATTCCCTAGTATCCACATAAACGAGACCCACAAGGTGGTGGCCCTGGTGTGTTCTCCCTCTCTGTCTGTATCTCTCTCTCTGTATCTCTCTGCTTGAAAATGAATAAAATATTTAAAAAAAAAATTTATTTTCTTGCAAGCAGAGAGAGAGAGGGAAAAAATGGGCACTCCAGGGCCTCTAGCCTCTACAAACAAACTCCAGATGCATGTGCTACTTTGTGCATCTAGCTTTACAAGGGTAGTGGGGAATCAAACCCAGGTGGTTAGGCTTTGCAGGCATGCCCCTTAACCGCTGTGCCATTCCTTCAGCCCAAATATTGACCTTTTATCAAATTTTATTTATTATTAGTTGCAAACAGGTGGGAGGGGGGAAGAGAATGGGTGAACCAGGGCTTCTTGCCACTGCAAATGAACTCCAGATGCGTGTGCCATTGTGTGCATCTGGCTTTACATGGGTACTGGGGATTTGAACCTGGACCATCAGGCTTGCAAGCAAGTGCTTTATCCACCAGGCCATCTCTCACGCCCCAGGTCTCAGCCTTAATGGAGTCTTCCATGAATTCTTCATGATGCCATCAGAGCCCCATATGTCTCTCCTGTATAATACTTCCCAGGGCTGTAATTTCACATGTGCCCAATGGTCCATTGTTTCATAACCTGTCTCCCCTTACCAGGCTCTAAGAGTTCAGAGGCAACTTAAAACTTGCTTATTTTTCTTCCTGGCACATAGGAGACACTCAGTGAATATTTAATATGGTTGGCTTTATACTCCTCATAGAAAATATGCCTATGTGAAATAAATTACTCAGAGTTTACTTTCATTTTCAGATATAAATTAATACCAATAGACAGACAAGAAATACCACTTGGCAACTGGTCTGACATATATTCCAAATAGGCATTTTAATTTCAGAATTTATTCCATCATTTCCCAAGAAATTTGAAAAGAGTTATTGAATAAATGGTCATTTCACTTCCTGAAATTGCATGCAGCTGGAAATCCCTCTGGCTCCAAAAATAAGAAAATGAAAGATCTTTTCTCCCCTTGAATTGGATTTGCAGATGGCACGTTGAAAATATGAAACCCCGAATTGTCTTTAGCACTGTTGCAGGAGGCATCAGAATCCCATTCTCACCTAGAGAGCTGCATGGAACCCTCTTTCCCCATCTCCAAGTAGCCCTTTTTCTTTTTCTTTCCTTATTATTTTATTTATTTACTTACTTGCTTACAAGCAGAGGGAAACAGAGAGAGAGAGTCAGAGAGAGAATGGGCGCTCCAGAGCCCCTGGCTACTGCAAATGAACTCCAAATGCATGTGTCCCTTTTGTGCATCTGGTTTACATGGGTACTGCGGAATTGAACTCAGGTCGTTAGGTTCTGCAGGCAAGTGCCTTAACTTGCTGAGCCATCTCTCCAGCCCCACAGTCCTGTTTCTATATCAGGATATAAATCAAGACCACAAAGCTACTCTGATGAGCATCAAACAACATTCGCTCCCTCCCTTCCCTTTCTTCCCTTTAAGTGGCAGCTGGGCACTGTGGGGAAGTAAGAGTTTCATGCTGATACTAGACGGGAAGAAGCCTCTCATACAATAAGTAGCACTCACAGCTGGCCTTCCACTTCATCCAATCAAACACTAGGCATCTGTGATGGTTGGTATTGTCAACTTGAAACTTAGGAGACAAACCTCTGAGGGAGTGTCTAGATTTGGAAAACTGGGCTGGGAGGATTCACCCTACCTCTGGGGGCACTGTTTCATGGGCAGGGGTCTAGAAATGAATAAGAAGGAGACAGCGAGCTGAACAGCAGTCTGTTTCCTGACTGTGGACTCAATGTGGCCAGCTGCTTCGCGTTCCTGCAACCACACCCCACCGTGATCCACTGTGTCCCTTCTTAAACTGTAGCCAGAACACCCCTGTCTCCCTCCCTCCCTCCCTCCCTCCAGTTTCTTCTTGTCAGGTGTTTGTCACAGCAGCAAGCAGTTTAACTAATACAGACTCCATCCCAGGAAACAACAGCATTCCAGAAAGAGGACACTGTTTGAACAACAAGGTCAAGGTTTAAGTGGCGTCAGCTTGTCTTTTAGGTACAAATGACAACTCTTGGAGAGAAACTGTGCCTTAGGCAACACTGTAAGACACCCATACGACTTCCCATTTATCACCTGAGTTTATTCATGCTTTATGCCCTCAAGCATGGCTAACCCCTTGTATGAGTCAGGGTTCTCTAGAGGAAACAGAGTTAACAGAATGGATTGTAGTAAAAGGGAATTTATTGGGGTAGCTTACGACAGTCCAACAATAGCAGTCTGCAGGCCCACAGGTGAAGGAACCAGTAGCTGTTCAGTCCACATGGCTGGATGCCTCAGCAGTCCCAATCCATCCCAGAAGGCTTGATGGCTCCCGGGGGAGCAGCTGTGAGGCTGAGGAAACTGAGTTCCAATGTCCAGGAAGGGTAGGAGAGCTGGATGCAAGTGCAAGTCATGAAGAAGCACCAGCAGACAGGGGAGGAAGGAAGAAAAGCTTCCCTTCACCTCAAGCTTCCTTATATTTAGTCCCCTTCTGGAAGGCCCACCCACTGGGGGGAAAGACTCACTCTGGGGAAGGGACCTCCTCCCTTCTCCAAAATCCCAAAAGGAATTTGTCAATCCTTTCTGCAGACAAGCTCAGAGACTCACCCAAGATTACTGTAGATTATTACATAGGTTCAAGTTGACAAATAAATTTAACCATCACACCCCTTGGCCCCAGATCCTGTGTTTCACCTTGATTATTCATCCTCCTCTGCTGAAAAGAAAGCACCTCAATTAGACATAGGCTTCTATTGTTGCAAGTATTTATGATTCAGCCTCTCTGGATCATCTGCTATCCTGTTCTATTGGGCTGATAACTCTCTTAAATTTCTTTAACCTTTTCTTGGCAATTTCCACAGTAAGACATAATGTATTGGATCATAATTCCCCCTCATTACCTTCTCTTTGTCTCAGTACCCCAATACTCGTCCACTGAACCCCTTCTTCTTTCCAGCTCATCTCTCTTCCACGTTGATAACTTGTTTTTGCTTTCTGCTTTTTACATGGTGGAGATTGGATTTGAGAGGGGAAAAGTGGAGGTGAGGAGAGAATTATCATGGTTTATTGTCTATAATTATGGAAGCTGTCAATAAAAAAGTTTTTTTTAAAAAAAAGCTTGTATTTGTGATAGAAGTGTGCAGGTTTGTGTGTGAGAGTGCAGGTGCCCATGTGTTACCAACTTCCAGAAAATTCTCCTGTCTCCTTTCATCTCACTGTGGGCATGCTGGGATTACAGATGCCCACCTCAGCATCTAGCTCTTACACAGGTTCTAGGAATACAACCTCAGGGACCCACAATTTGCAAAGCAAGCACTTCAGCCTCTGAGCCATCTCCCCTGCTCCCAAGAACTTGTAACACATAATTTATAACGTGTGTGTGAGCCCAGAGGAAAACTGGATATGGGACAGCAAGAACATTTTTCTTTAAAAGAGCTAGGGATTAACTACGTTCTCCCTGAATTGCTAAGCAAGGAGGTAGTTTGAAAAACTATAAAAGGGAAGGGAAGAATATACTGAATGAATATTAAATTCAGAGAGCCCACAATAATCTCTCCTTGGTAATTTGTATCCCATGCAGTATTTATTTGATCAGTAAAGGTCAGCCTGGGCTATAGAGCAAAACACTGTCCCAAAAAAATAGTATTTATTTGATCACCAAAGTAAATATGAAACATGGAAACAGAAAGGAAACATAAAATAATATGCAGTACTTCACCTAACATTAATACATAATACATTTCTTCTTTTTTGTTTCTTATATTTATTATTATTATAATTATTATTTTAAGTCTTAAATATATATTTATTGTCGATAATGAGTTACATTATTCAGTGGGCAAACAATGAGTTGTTATCCCCAATGCCCCCCTCCCCATCCCCAATCAGCTGGATATCCTCCTCCATGGGCCGTCTGGATCAGTCCTTGTGGCAGGGGACCCTGGATAGCCTAGTACTCAGTCAGGTCCTCTTGGCCCAAGTGTATTGTTACTGAAGGGTGCCATGCCTCTGGATAGTCTCCCCCTCCACGGCTCTCACAATCTTTCCGCCCCCTCTTCCACATAGTTCCCTGAGTCATGGTGGATGAGTATTAAGGCTGCTTTAAGGTTGTGAGTTTAGGGGTCTTTGTGTCGAAGATCGTTGGTTTCTGTCTCACTGGCTTATCCTGTAATACATTTCTTCTATATGTCCCTAATAAAGATCAAAACAAGAATTCATTTTCAAGGCAACTTAATAGTGCCTTATTGGATATTTTATTGTATTCATCACCAAAATAGTCCCTAAATCATGCTAAAAATCAGAATTATGAAGTGGTACCTAACATGTTCACTAAATGGCACATAAGAAAATACCTAACATTCTTAATAAATTCTCTTGTGAAAGTCCTTATTTACATAATCGAGCTCTTTATAGGAGGATCAACATTCATGATGCAAACACTTATTATTTCTCCAGTAAGAGTAAAAACAATTCTACCATCTTTCAGCTAGTCCATTTTGGGGAATGTGAAATATTGAGCCAGAACCTGGTGGTTCAGGCAATGCTGAGAAATGGCTTCTCCCAAATGACAGAAGGTATTTCATTGGAAAAACAAACCGCTTTAGCACCAGAGCTTGAGCTTTCGGTAAGAGGTTGAGCCTGTGGTTTGTGCCAATGAAACATGTCACAGACTCTCTGCTTGAAAATTGAGACCCAAGGGAGGATTATTTCACAACAGTCCCCACTGTTTGATCTCTCATCCTTTCTTCCATTTCTTCAATTATCACACACCGAAAGAACCTGGTAAACAAATCGGTAAGAGATCTGCTAAGTCACAAAAATACATCAATTTGATTTTCCGACTCAATAATTAAGCACCTATTAATTCTAGATGAGTAAGATCTTATGAGCAAGACAGACCTGGAAATAATTGTTCTATAGCAAAATGTCAGCATTGTAAAACAAAATGGAAAAGAAATGTAGAAACAAAGGTAAGAGTGTTTGTAAACACTGTGGAAGTGGTCACAACCAAACTAAATATTAAAGAATCAAGCCAGGCACGGTGGCACACACCTTTAATCCCAGTTTTTTTTAAAAAAAAAAAAAATGGGGCTGGAGAGATGGCTCAGCGGTTAAGGCACTTGCCTCTAGTGCCTAAGGCCCCGGGGTTCAATTCCCCAGGACCCACATAAGCCAGACCCACAAGGTGGTGGCCCTAATTCTCTCTCTCTCTCTCTCTCTCTCTCTCTCTCTCTCTCTCTCTCTCTCTCTCTCTCTCTCTCTCTCTCTGTTTGAAAATGAATAAATAAAATATTTTTTAAAAATGATCAACTGGAACTGGAAGATGACACTTGCTTATAAAGCCTGATTTCCCCAGTACCTACATAAAACCAGATGCACAAAGTGATCCATGTGTCTGGATTTGTTTGTAGTGACAAGAGAGCCTGGAGTGCTCACATACACATTCTCCTCTCTCTCTTTTCTTCCTTCTCTCCCTCTCCTCTCTCTCTCTCTCTCTCTCTCTCTCTCTCTCTCTCTCTCTCTCCTCTCTCTCCTTGCAAATAAATAAATAATAAAAGAATACATGGAAGGTTTTCCACACATGTGACAAGGGAAGGTATTGTAAGCAGAAAGTAAAGGATGTCAAAGGCAGGGATTGAGGAGTGTGAGCTGATTTTTGTAGCAGTCAGTCACCCATCCTGGTGGACAGGTAGAACCAGAGGACATGGTCAGGAGAGGCAACACGAATGGTATATGAATGTGTCGTTTATGTATAAATTACGAGCACTTTCACTGTTGGAGAAATCATCCTTAGTATTGTGGGCACAGCAGCGGGGATGGCGGAAAAGATTCCTGAACTAGATCCTAGACTTTTCCAAGATGAGGATTTTGGACCTTGATCTACAAGCATAAGTTCATCAGGGAATGTGGCATGGGGAAAGATGTCTCTGTAGACAGTGTCAAGGGAGAGGAGAGACATCTTTGTGTGAGTTCTGTCTCTGCGATCTTCTATGAAATATTGTGGTTGGCTCATCCATGTGTCTTTGTTTGGCTTTTGTGGAGAATTCTCATTTCAAAACACCATTACTTGAGTGAGTTCTCACAGAAGATGGGAATTTGTTCTCCAACCTTAACAAACTTCTAGAACCGAGGACATATTTTTGTTGGACCCACAACACCTCGCACCATCTAGCAACCCTTAGTCAGCCTGACTCATTTCCTGAACAAGGGCTTGTCGGATCCACGAGTTGAGCCAGGACCACACAGACAACAGTCACCTATGATGACATTACACTGCGTGTTCTCAATGTCAACAGCCTTCCAAAGAAGAGGTGGGCCGACGGGCAAAGATTCTTTGGACTCACAGAACCAAGTTGCTTTTCTTCTGCCAACCCATCCTTCCCAAGGTGATTAGGACCTCCATGATCTAGTATCTTCCAATGGAGTATCCATTTCACATATATCCGAGTCCCAAGAGTAGTCCAACGCCCTGAAATTCATGTCAAAGTCCTGGAAAATGCATTCTTTTTTGTTTGTTTGCTTTTCAAGGTAGGGTCTCACTCTAGCCCAAGCTGACCTAGAATTTACTATGTAGTCTCAGGGTGGTCTTGAACCCACAGCAAACCTCCCACCTCTGCCTCCTTAGTGTGGGGATTAAAGGTGAGTGTAATCACACCCGGTTTACATTCCTTTTTTCTAGAAAACTTCACATGTGAATATCTGTTATTTCATTTGCTCCCTGTAACAACTGAAGGAATCATATTCATGGGATGTGCTCAGAGCCATTTTAAAGATGAAAACACTAAAATCAAGACTTTGACCCAGAGGTAGATACCCAGAATGGCACAGGAAGAATAAGAACCCAGAGCCTGTGCTGCTGTCTCATCCCCTGACTCTATTGTGGAACAATCCTTTGCTCTCTTACAGGTTAAAAAATGGCCTTTACTATATAGCTAGCCAGCCAGGTGTACCAACTGTACCAAATGTACCAACTGGTGCGGTGCTGGCATGTCTGTTATGGGGGAATCCAACTGCTCTCTGATTGGAGAGAGTTGAGACCCACTCCACAAAAGGGAATTCCTGCCTGGTTCTGAAGACCTAATCAAATGAATATGGCTGAGGAGGTCATCAGCCCCAGGGGGGAAATTACTGCTGTTGTTGGGCTAAATGGATATATTACATCCACCTAACTGCCCTCTAAACACTTATGTGTAAGCTCATATATTAATGCTACTCTCAATATTAATGAGAGAAGCTTCTTTTTTCAGATGGCAGTGACCGCCGACTCAAAACTCACCAAAGTTCTGAGAAGTGACAAGGAGTGTTCAGCACTGAGACATCTCTGTCACACCCTCCAAGGCTCAGAGACCATTGCAGAAGAAGTGATGGAAAGAATGTAAGAGCCAAAGGAATGGGGAGGAGTGCTTACAGTACTGTCTTCCAGATACAAAGTGGCCTTGACATTCAGGACCTCACAGTAACTGATGCTACTTAAACAAGACCTGCAGAATAGGAAAAAAAAATATGACATAAAAAAATAGAGGAGAGAGGCTGGTTAGAAAGAAGAGATTCAATAGAGGGGGGAAGGAAGGAGGATGATCATGATACATTTATATTTATGGAAATTGTCAATAAGACAAGTTTTTAAAACTAGCCTCTGCTAAGGCTAACGTGACCTTCTAAAGCAACTAGTCTTGTTTTCGTG
The DNA here is from genome assembly GCA_004024765.1 of Zapus hudsonius. Lineage (NCBI taxonomy): Eukaryota > Metazoa > Chordata > Mammalia > Rodentia > Dipodidae > Zapus > Zapus hudsonius. Next base: position 9,865 of record PVHP010034265.1, read on the forward strand.
GGTCCTGGGGATTGAACCCAGGGCCTTAGGCACTGGCGACAAGTGCCTTAACCTCTGAGCCATCTCTCCAGCCCATAGTCTTGCTTTCATTACTCAGCAAAAGTCATCTATGTGAAACAATGGGAATCTCTTCTTCTCTGTAATACTCCTTTATGCTCCTCACCAACCTCCTCAGAGTTCCTGAGAAGTTAAACCCTAGTTTCCACCGACCCTAGCATTCGGGTATTTTTAGATCAAGACTGCCGGACACAGTCAGGCATCAGAGAGAGCCAACGAGACGCCAAACTGGGTATACACCCTGGAAATGAACAAAAATGGGAAGCAAACTGGCTGTTTCTATGTCCCTGAAGATTTATAATAAATTATCCAGGAGAACTTGGTGAATTAACAACGGCTCTGTGCCAGGAATGCTGTCTGCCTGGGCCAGTCCTGGAACTAATTCTGTGAGACCTCGGCCACCTGAGGTTTGTCAAAAATATTAATTTTACAGGAAATCCACCGAGCTCAGCCTCAGCTAGGAAGGTCTTGAGGGCCCCCTGGTGAGTCACTGCTGGTCAGTGGCAGTCACATCACAAGAGATGAGAGGAAGGAAAGTCCTCTCAGTACGAGTCAGAAGTCCAAGGTCTTTACCACTTAGGAGTCATGTGACACTGGGAAGTCACCAGAAAGCTCCCACAGCTTGTAAAGCCTTTGCTCTCGGCTCCCTCAGAGCTCTTCAACCTTGGCAATGCAGAACTCCCTCGCCCAAAGTCATGCCTGCCTGGAGCAGCCACATCTGGTAAGTGACCATTCAGAAAGATCTAGAAATGTCAGCCTAGTGTAACACAAGTCTAGCAGGCCTTTCCAGCCCCAGAGTTCTGATGGAGTCGGCTGAGGCTGCCAGGCTGGGTCCAGATCACAAGTGGATTCTGTCCCTACCCAATCTTTCTGCATCTACTTCTGTTCTGGGGTTTTAACCCCAGGGAGCTCCCTAGCAATAATCCCTGTTCCAATGTGTACATCATGGAGAACAAATAAACAAATTAATTAAGGCCATGGACACTGTCAGGAAAGCCAGTGACATGACCAAAGTAAGAGCCCTCTGGGGGAGATGGGGGTCTGGCTCAGTCAGCAAAGTCACGCCATGCAGACATGAGATTGTATTATCCACGCACACAGCCCCATAAAGGGACCCCTGGGTGGGCTTCTCGTGTCAACTCAGAATGTGATGGCTCACGCAGCTTCTGGGCTCCCCATGAAGCTGGCTAAGGTGTGGAGTTTTTGTAACTTTTTATTGACAGCTTCCATAATTATAGACCATAAACCATTATGATTCCCTCCCCCCCATCTCTTCCCCCTCTCAATTAGTCTCTGTTTTGTTTCGGTGTGATCATCTTTTCCTCCCGTAATGTGTAGGTATTATCAGGCACTGCAAAATCATGAATAGAAAGGCCACTTTGTGTCTGGAAGTTTGCGTTGTAAGCAGTCCAACCTTTTCTTTGGTTGGCTAAGGTTTTGTGAAGAATGAATTCTAGCCTAGCATCGACTGCCCCACACTTCTTCTTATCTGTCCACAAAGAGTTTGGGTACCTGTGATGATTAATCTATTATCAATTTGACAGGATTTAGAATCACCATGGAAACAAATCTCTGGGCATATTGGTGAGGGAATTTCTAGATTAAGCTAACTGAGATGAGAAGACTCACCCTAAATATAGATAAATTCCATGGACCAGGGTCCTGGACTTCATAAAAAGGAGAAAGCTGCAGCCTTCATTCATCTCTCTTTCTGTTTCCTGATTTGCAGACACGTGACCAACCACTTCATATTTCCATTACCTTGACCTTCCCCGCTAGGATGACCTGGGAAGTGAAATCAACCCGTTCACCTGACGTTCAAGCAAGAAGGAAAGTAACCAATACAGAACCCAAACTCAATGAGTTCCCAACATGTTGATATCTGTCCAAGAGTTACTTCAGATGGTAGTAATGGTCTTCTGAAATTGTGGATGCTAAGACAGGATGTTGGTATATGAACATTCTTTGGCTAGCTGACAAGACCTCTGTCATCATTGGCAGGGGATCTTAGAAAGTTTGAGGTCCTCATGACCTCTCCCACCCAACATGGGCCAGATAAAGTCAAAAGAATATATATACATATATATGTGTGTGTGTATGTATGTGTGTATACATATATATATATATTCTTTATATATACATATATATGTGTGTATACATATATATTCTTTATATATACATATATGTGTGTATGTGTGTATACATATATATATTCTTTATGTATACATATATATTCTTTATATATGTATATATACATATACTTCATATATTACTATATGAAGTGTAAGGAAGCTCAACTGGAGTGGAGAGACTGCACTTGTTAACAGGCCAGTAGAAAGAATCTACTGGGTCTTTGAGAAATATAATTTCTAAGAAACCACAATTAGCAAAGAGCTGCTTAGATATCATTGATGTTTTTGAGAAAAAGGTATGAAAGGCTAAGGGTATCCTCAGAGATAGAGCACTTGTCTAGAACGGGTGAGGTCCTGGGTTCAAGTTACAGCACTGAAAAATAAAAGATAATGAATATTTGATTGGTATAGATATCTATTAAAAGCTAAGTATAGGGTTGGAGAGATGGCTCAGCAGTTAAGGCAGTTGTCTCCAGAGCACAAGGACGCAGGTTCAATTCCCCAGTACCCTCATAAGCCAGATGCACAAAGTGGTACATCTGGAGTTCATTTGCAGTGGCTAGAGGCCCTTGTGTACCCATTCTCACTCTCTCTGTGTCTCTCTCTGTCTCTCTCTGTCTCTCTGTGTGTATATCTCTGCAAATAAATAAAAATAAAAATTTAAAGCTAAATATAAAGTTTTAATTATGCTAGATAACTAGGAACTAGAATTATGCTGGGAAAATTGGATATCCACCTGCAGAAGAATGAAACTAGATTCCCATCTCTCACCCAGGACAAAGTTCAATTCAAAATGGATCACATACCTTTATCTAAAGCCAGAAATGCTCAAAATACTAGAAGAAGATATAGGCAATTTTTCCAGCAACAAATGTTGAATAGGTTTTCTGTTTTTCCAGTTTTATGTTTTTGTTATCTTTCTCAAAAAATCATATTTGTGTGGGTTTATTTCAGGGTCGTCTGTTCTATCTTATTGGTCTATGTGCCTGTTACATGCCGGTACCATGCTGTCTGTCACAATGGCTCTTTGCATAATTTTAGATCAGGAATTGTCATATCACTAGCGTTCCCTCTACTCAGGCTTGCTTAGGTACGTATGCCTGGACCCCCACCCCTTTGTTTCACATGGGTGCTGGTGATTAAACTCAGTTCTTCATGCTTGCATAACACACTGAGTCATTTCTCCAGCCCCACAAAAACTTTGAATTTTAATTAAATTTATTTGCTCTGTGTTTCTTTGTTACTATTGTGGTTGGGTTCATATTTAAGAAACCATGGCCGCCGGGCATGGTGGCTTAGAGATTCCTGGCTCCCTCAGAAGACCCAGTCATCTTCACCCTATGGTTGACACCTAAGCGCCTTGGGGTGCTTGTGCCACAGAGATCGTTAGGAATAACTGATAAGCAGGACAGTAAGTAATATATTCTCTACCCAAGTGATCCATTCAAGCAACTCTGAGCGTCTTTGTCCTAAATCTGAAGGTAAATTGATAATGCAGCAGCTGAAGCCTGGAAGGGGCATGTTGCTCAGGGGCTCAGACATCTCAGAGAAGTGGGTTTGGGTCTCTAACCCAAAGGTTAAGCTGTTTAGACTCCAGGAGATGAAGGAGAAAGGACAGAAGGGAAAGGAATTGGTGACCAGTAGATCGCCATTTAAGCCAAGCTTGCTAACAGGTACCCAGTTCAGCCAATCAGTTTGCAGCTTTATAAACTTCCCAGACCCCCTCCAAGGTGAGAGGGGGAGAAACTGGGGGTGGGGGAAGTAGCCCAGATCCTGGAAGGTCTCCTCTTAGAAGTAGAAGCAAAGTGGCTGTTGTGGTCAGCTTTCTAGTTGCTGCGCAGAAAGAACCCAAGCAAAAGCAGCTTGTGGAGAAAAGGGTTTATTAGGCTTATGGACTCGAGGGGAGACTCCATCCTGGCAGGGAAAACGATGGCATGAGCAGAGGGTGGACATCACCTCCGCCACAGCACTGCAAACAGCAGCAGGAAGGTGTGCCAAACACTGGCCAGGGGAAGCTGGTTTATAACCCCCATAAGCCCGCCCCTGACAACACAGCTCCAGGGAGGTTGTAAAACCCAAACTGCTATCAGCTGAGGATCGATCACTGAGAAAACATTCATTTGTTTGTGGGGGACACCTGGATCAAACCATGACAGTGGCCTTTAAGTGTAGCACCTCATTCCTTCAAGACTAAAGACCTGTCTCCCAGCTGCAGAAGGGTGACTAGCTAACAACCTACAGAACCCTTCAGAAATTGCCATCAGCTGAAAGTGCCTCCTCACCCTACATTACCTGCTCAAACAGAGGCTGCCTACATCAGTGATAGACCAAGATGGCTGTGTTACACAGCCTGGCCTCTCACATGAGTGCAAGACAAATCCTGAAAGCATTCCCCCCAAAGCCTCTTGCTTGTGTATTTCTGCCTTAGATTTTGACATCTGGGAGACCTAACCAGCAACACTGATAATGATATCAAAATAAAAACAGCTTCCAGACAACTTTGCATTTTAAGTTTCTTATCTATAAATTCATGTTACGGTAGCTCATTTCTTAAGTCTGCTCAATTATCTTGCAATCATCCCTAATTAACTTATTATCAAGTATCCCCAAAGAAAACTGGGAAACTTTTCCTATGTTTTCCAAGTTCCTGAGCTATCTTTAGTCTCAGTAAATGACCTCACTTCATAGAAATCAAGGATAAACATTTTCCCTTAACCTCCTTCCTCCCACTCCTAAATTTCTTTGTGTAGACACACTTGCTTTCTCCTTCCTTCCTTTCTCAGATAATAAAGTCTCCTTTTCCATACTGAGGTTAATCCTGAGTACTTGGTCCCTCACCCTATGGTTTCCTGCCTTCTCCAGAGCAATATTTTATCCAAGACTTTAATCTCTCCATCTGAAAGTTTCCTTCCTTTTAGTTTATTAATATCTAAAACATCAGTCTACCAGAATCTCTAATCTCTCCATACCAATGTTTCTTTCCTTGGTCTATAAATACCATCGTCTGTTTGAAAAAAGCAGGCTGTTTAAAAATAATAATAAAGCAGGCAATGGTATTTCTACAGAAACAGAACGTTGGGGTCTATTTCTTGTCCATGACATGTATTTCTGTCCCCCTGTTCTTCACCATGGAACAGGCTGAAGTCTGTAATCATTGTGTCTACTTCATTTTTTTAATTTTTTTAAACATTTTATTTATTTATTTGAGAGAGAGAGAGAGGCAGACCGAGAAACAGAGAAAATAGGAGCGCCAGGGCTTCCAGCCACTGCAAATGAATTCCAGATGCATGCGCCCTCTTGTGCATCTGGCTTTTTTTTAAATATATATTTATTGTCCATAATGAGTTACATTATTTAGTGGGTGCATCTGGCTTTATATGGGCACTGGGGAATCGAACTTGTGTCCTTCTGCATTGCAGGCAAACGCCTTAACCGCTAAGCCATCTCTTCAGCCCTGTCTACTTCATTTTGAGTGCATGTCTTAATAAGCTAATAATGCTCTTCTGCAAAGTCGCTAATGACTTCCTAATGGTGAGCCCTTCGGTGGGAGTTTTTAACCCTTTCCTTCCCAGTCACTCCATGATATTTTCCATCATCTGACCCATGGTGGCCGTGCCCATTCTGCCTCACAGGGGTGTGCAAAGGCCAAGGGAGTCGAGCCACAGGAGCAGGAAGAGAAGGGAGACTCTGACCTTGTGTCAGCCTTGAAGCTCTGGTCTTATTTACCGTTTACCAAAAATCCATTCTTTCCAAGTTCTGTAAAATTCCTTAACTGCATTGTCTGAGTTCACGTCTACTTAGAATAGGCACATCCAAAATTCTGTTCTTAATTCTTTTCCAACTCAAGAGTCCTCTTTTAGGGATTATATTTTGGGGGTCTTGCTCTAACCTGGGCTGATCCGGAATTCACTCAGGGTGGCCTTGAACTCATAGTGATCCTCCTACCTCTGCCTACCAAATGCTGGGATTAAAGGCGTGCACCACCACACCCAACCAGTTTATTTTTTCTAATATTCATGTCTAGTCATATAATTTGAGGATTGGAGTTCTAAGGATGACACCTGTAAGCTAAATGCTGATGTACTATCTGTTTGGGGGAACAACAGCTTTTAACATATAATTTCTCCATTAATATATCAATGAAGAAAGTCTCTTTCGTTGCAACTAAATGAAAACAGTACATCTTCTATTTAAAAATCATCAAAGAATTCCATTTATAAAAATATTCAATTAAGTATATAAAACTTATTCCATTGTGACCTGTATCAAGGTATTCTATAAAACGATATAATCCTATTTTGTTCTAAGCTTATCTCTAGAGAAAACAAAAAAGATTGAATTTTATTAAGACGAATAGCTGTGCTTTCTCAGAGTCCCAGAGGATCTGAGGATCCTAGCTGTGTGAACAATTCAGGGCATAGGCTGGGAGAGAAAGAGAGACACAGAGAGAGAGAGAGAAAGAGAGAGAGAGATCCTATTTTAGATGAACCTGAGGGTTTTTTGTTTTCATATATGTATATATTTTGAAATAAACAATAAAGCTAATTAATATACCTTTTAACTCTCATCATTACCATTGTGTGTGTATGTATGTGTACATGCATGCATGTAGGTTATACAATGACTTTTCTTTTTTAATTTATTTATTATTATTAATTAGAACCACAGTATGAACAAGTCTTGTGTTGATACCCCCATTTCCCTCCTCCCTGCCCCCAACCCACTGGGGGCCCTCCTCAGTGGGCTTGCTGGAATGGTCATGGGATTGGGGGTTATGAATTGTAGAAGCAGCCAGTTTTTTTGTGTGGTGTTGTTGTTGAGGAAGGCGATGTCTCTGGATATTCTCCCCCACCATGGCTCTTACATTCTTTCTGTTCCCTCTTCCTCCCTCTTTCTGTTCCCTGAGTCATGGTGGGTGAGTTTTAAGTCTGCTTTACTGTTGAGCTCTTAAGAGGCACTTAACCCGGAGTTATTTTTTAACAAATAAAACATCCCAGCATCCATTCATCTTTGAGAAGATGTCCAGCAAAGTAAACGCCCTAATCCAGGGTGATCTGCTATCAATCATAGCTAAAAGCTCTCAGGTCTTCCTTCAGTATTCCCATTGAAATGGTCCTCTGCTTCTCCTCAGAAAATGTAAATTGCCCAGCTATCTCTTGCATCACAGGACTTCTTTCTATATGAATGAATCCCCGCTCCAAGCACGGTAGGCCATCTGAACTCTATCGATGGCCTTAAGTGACAGGAAGCTCACTAGGACTTCCTGAGGCAATCTGTGTGAAGTGGCTCTTGTAGGACTTTCTCCCAACATTGAACATGAGTCTGATACTGTTCCCCTATATGTCCCAGGAGTCACTAATGTCCACCTCCATGAGAGAATCTAAGCCAGACCTATGAAGATGGCAGATTCCTTTCCTCATTTCTACCCAGAACTTTCTGGATGTCTTCATGTTCTGTACAGCCTTGCTCTTCAGTATATGTTAAAAATACACAGTGCTGGGCTGGAGAGATAACTCAGTGGTTAAGGCACTTGCCTGTAAAGCCTAACAACCCAGGTTCAATTTGATTCCCTAGTATCCACTTAAAACCAGATACACAAAGTGGCACATGCGTCTGGAGATTGTTTGCAGCAGCTGGAGGCCTGAATCTGACTTTATGTGGGTACTGGGGAATCAAACCTTTTTGTTATGCTTTGCAGGCAAGGGATTTAATTACTGAGCCATCTCTCCAGCCCCCTCTTGGTCATTTTTAAATACTGACTATGTGTGTGTGTGTGTGTGTGTGTGTGTGTGTGTGTTGTGTGTATGTAATGTATATTGTATCAGAATTTCCAGGCAATTAAATAACCCCCACTGAGGAGGGCCCCATGGAAACGGGTGCAGGAGCAAGGGTTATCAGGAATATAACCTGTTATAAGATATATTATTACATTTTTTTAAAGCCAGCATAGTGGTTCACACCGGTAATTCTGACACTGGGGAGGAGATTTACCAGTCCAGCCTGTTCAGCAAATTCAAGGCTAGTGAGAGACTGTTCCAAAAAGGGTGGACAGTGGTTTAGCTATCAGTAAGTTACCCATGTTCCAATTAACACCCTCTCCCAGGCTCAAGCAAGATCTCTAATAACATTGAGTCACCAAAGAAAGACATGAAAATAGAAAGAGGAATAGTGGGGGGAAAAGAAGTTTAGAGAAAGTGGGAGGGAATTAAGAGAGAGAAATGGGGAGAAATATGGTCAAAATACATTATAGGTCAGGCACACACACCTTTAATCCCAGCACTAGGGAGGCAGAGGTAGGAGGATCGCTGTGAGTTTGAAACCAGCCAGGAAATATAGAATGAGTTCCAGGTCAGCCTGGCCTAGAATGAGACCCAACCTCTCTCTCTCTCTCTCTCTATATATATATATATATATATGTGTGTGTGTGTGTGTGTGTGTGTGTGTGTGTGTGTGTGTGTGTGTGTATGAGATTGTCAAAAAGAAAATAAGAAGAAATAATAAATACATAAATAAAAATTTTTAAGTGGACAGTGTTCCTGAGGAATGACACCCAAGGTTGTCCCCTAACCACTTCATGCAGCACACACATACACACACACACACACACACACACACACACACACACACACACACACTTGGACATACACACACATATACACAAAAAAAATTTATATTTATATGGAATGAAATACTGTCATTAAATTTTAAGGAAAGAACAACTCATTAAGAACTGGGGAATCTGTAGAGATCTGAGTAAATTAAGTCTTCTACCGATCAGAGCATTGCCGCGCCTATCAATATTTAAACTTACTGTGTACACAAACTGTGATGTCCACCATACAAGTACACAGAGAGTGTACTGGGTACAGTGGGCACAGTGAGAAATGGCTGAGACCCCATCTCAAGCGACTTGAGCTGCCCCAGCTCCCTCTGAGGCTGGAGATGCTCTTGGGAGCTGATAGAAGCTGGGACATCAGTTGGATCTTGATACCAGGCCTTAGCCTGTCATTGGATAAGTAGGTCATGACCTTGTCAAGTGGCTTTCCTCAAGGGAGAGCAGCCAGGGAGAGACTAAGTTCCTGGGTCCTGAATGGGGAC
>PVHP010034266.1:0-19162 GCA_004024765.1 Zapus hudsonius
CCCCCTCTCCCTCCCTCCCTCTCTCCCCCCTCTCCCCCTCTTCTCTCTCCTCTCAAATAAATAAATAAATAAATAAAATATTTATTTAAAAAGCAACTAGAAGAGCCGGGCGTGGTGGCACACGCCTTTAATCCCAGCAGAGGTAGGAGGATCACCATGAGTTCAAGGCCATTCCTGAGACTACATAGTGAATTCCAGGTCAGCCTGTGCTAGAGTGAGACCCTACCTCGAAAAAAGCCAAAAAAATAAAATAAAAAGCAACCAGATTCTAATCTTTATTATAATTTCTGTTTCTTCTGTGACCCAGGGCAAACCATTTAAGCTTTTGACTCTTAATTTTTATTCAATTGTATTTGTGCCTGTATAGAACATATAGCAGATACAACTCCGGGTTGTATCTGGAAATCAGTATAGTAATTGGCAACTCACTTTTTGCTTGCTGCTGAAACTGGATGCCTATTTGGCTTTACATGGGTGGTTGGAGAATTGGTTGATTTTTTTTTTTGGGGGGGGGTGGAGATATGCAGCAGGTTTTGCAAGCAAGTTCCTTTAAACTCCATTAAGATAGAATAAGAAGTGTCGGTGCAAAATGTGGTAAGATCATACTTGTTTTAAGTTCCTTTCATTCCGTTTTGCTCTGACCTCTAGTACTACCTTACATCACTGTATATCATCTATCTTTGGATGACTGTGTAAAGTTTTTCCTTTTTTATTTTATTGACTGGTTGATTTGGGGGGGGGGGATATGCATCCTAGGCAAGCCCTATACCAGTTAGTGAACTACCTTCCAGCCTGTTTTGTTTTTGTTTTATTGTTTTGGGAAGATCTCACTATATAGTTTAAGATGATCTTGAACTTAAGATTCTCCTGCCTCCAGCTCCTGGGTACTGGGATCACAGGTGTTTGCATATAAAATGTTTGTTACCGTGAGTCTCTGAAAAATTTTTGATTAACTCACTGGCAGTCTGAGTTCCAGTTCCACATCTTACCAGTTAGTTTGCAACAATAAGCAAATATATCTTCACGGGATATAATTTCACTTCAAAAGAGTCTAAAAATCAAATTAGATGATGAAAGGGCAGTGCCTCTCATGAGATAAGAAAGTACTCAAGTAGCTTTTGTTTTGGGGTTTTGTGTTGTTGGGCACTGAAGTCTTGCACACACTAGGCATGTACTCTACTGCTGAGCAATGCATCCAGCCTGCCTCATACTCACTAGAATAGCATAGCCCTAAAGGAGCAAACCGCCCTCAGAATAATAGGGTGGCCTCCAAACGTTCAGAACGTGTTTGCATGTCAGGAGCAGAAGAGAGCTTGACTCTCACCCTCTGCTTTGCTCATAGTTGCACACCAGTGAGCTCAACGATGGCTATGACTGGGGCCGTCTAAACCTCCAGTCAGTCACTGAGCAGAGCTCCCTTGATGACTTCCTTGCAACTGCAGAACTTGCGGGAACAGAGTTCATTGCTGGTGAGTTGAATATTGCTGACATATATGACCTTGGTTCCATTTCCCTCCTTAACCATTGAGTCCTCCCTTGCTTACTGCATACAAATGATAGAGATTCTGCTCAGGGAAAGTCCAGCGGGTGTGAGGTAGAGCAGGCACCAGTTTTTCTGTTCAGCTCAAAAGCCACTGCAGACATGCTTCACAGATCAGGTTTGGGAAGTTATTGTTAAGCAAAATCCAACTCTTGCTGATGTTAGGCAATCTCAGTGCTTTTCCTGGATGCATGTGTTCTAGTGTTCACTTTAAGCACTTAAAAAAGTAACTGACATAGTATATTATAAACTACTTGTCACCCTGATGAACATAGTTTTGAGACAGGCTCTCATGTATGACCTCATTCCCTGTAGCTGTGTGTGCATAAGCACCAATACGTACATGTAAGTACTACCATTGTAGCCATGAGGGCCTTCAATTGCTGATCCTACTGCCTCCGCCTCGGCCTCCTCCATGCGCCAGCACACTTGGTTTGTATGGTGCCGGGGATTAAAACCAAGGCTAGCTGGGTAGAGGTAAGAGGATCACTGAGTTCAAGGCCACTGGGAGACTTCACAGCGAATTTCAGGTCAGCCTGGGCTACAGAGACCCTACAGGGCGGGGGGGGGGGGGCGCACAAAAAACTCCACAGGGCTTTGTACATGCTAGGCAAACACTCTACAAACTGAGCTGCCTCCCCTTAAATAGTACTGTATTTTTTTTCTGCGGACAGAGAAACTTAATATTAAGTTTGTGCTTCCTGAGGCTAGAACTGGACTACTGTCTTTTGAGGAGAGCCAGAGAATTAAGAAACTTCAGGAAGAAAACAGACAGTTCTTGTGTATACCAAGGAGGTGAGTTGAACAAGAATTTACATCATTACAAGACATACAAAGCCACTGAGTATAGTTTTAAGTTGCCCATATTTTTCCTGTTTCCTTTTCTTAGCTGCTGTTACATCAAGATTTTTATTTAGTAGCTTATGTGTGACATTTTTTCCTCTCTTTCATTGTTTCAGACCAACATGGGACAACAAAACTAGCCCAGAAGAACTCAAACAGGCAGAGAAAGATAACTTCCTAAAATGGAGACGTCAGCTTGTCCGGTGAGTATTTGACTCTAATTTTGCCTTGAAACTTCAGTTCAGGCATTTTAGCATTGCTGTTTGCTTTCTGAAGCTTTAATTCCTTTGAAAGGAAAATGGTAGTATTCTATTTACACATGTGCATTGGTGCATATGCACTCAGCATGCTAGGTACAGGTGTGTGTGTTCCTGGCCTTTGTACTTTAGTTTCCTTCTGTGCCCATAGGGTTCTCTACAGATGATGGAAGTTCTCTTAAGGATTCTTCCAGGAAGAGTTGTGGAAGAGAAATGTGATTTTTGAGAGAGAAACTTCATGACTGAGTAGTTTAAGAATAATTTTTTTAGTAAATTTTAATTCATTAGAGTTTTATATGAGTAACTTTTAGGGTTTTTTTTACTGACTCAGCAAAAGGTATATAAAAATAATTTGATAGAGCCTGACCTAATGGTACAAGCCATTTGGGAGGCTGAGGAAACAGGATTGTAAGGTGAGGTCCTCCTAGGATATAAAGTGAATTGAAAGCCACCTTGGCAACTTAGTGAGATTCTATCAAAAATAAAAAGCTAATGTGCCAGGATACAGCTCAGTGGTGGAGCACTTGCCTTGCATGCACAACACCCCAAGTTCAGTCCCCAGTAATAATAATAATTGACAATATTTGTGTACTGATATTTTAATATAAATAAGCATTTATTCTGTGTAAAACTGTTATAGTCAAGCAAATATATAAACTCCTTATTTTAAAGACAGGCTAGAAGAGGAACAAAAGTTGATGTTGACTCCATTTGAACGAAACTTGGACTTTTGGCGCCAGCTCTGGAGGGTCATCGAGAGAAGGTGAGTAACCGTTTTCTTTTATATATAATAAAGACGGGGTTGGGGATTTAGCTCAGTGGATGAGCGCTTGCCTAGCAAGCATAAGGCCCTGGGTTCGGTCCTCAGTACCACAAAAAAAAAAAAAACACTGTGGTGTTCTTATATTACTAGACTTGGGTATTGACTTGTGCTCATGGGTTTTGGAGCTGGGGATGGAGTTAAGTTATATAATGTGCTATTGAGAATCATAAAAAAAAAATAAAGTATGATGCTCTTTTGCTTAAAACATAGAAGTTTATATATTTAAATTTGTGTGTGTGTGTGTGTGTGTAAGCAAACACCTTTAATTACTGAGGCATCTCCTCAGCTCCATATATAGAGGGGTTTTTTTTAAGGGCTTGGAGATAGTTCAGTTGTAGAATACTTGCTTGTGTGTGGCCCCAAGTTCAATCCTCAGTCCCACAGAAATATGTGTGTTGTGTGTATATATCAGTCAGATACAGTACATTGGACAAGTGTAATAGTGAATATTTCTGTGGGGTGAATTCTGGAGTGGTTGTAGCTACTATAGCAAATGTGTATCAAGTGCTCCAGGTTACATGGGAAACGGATGAGTAAAAGCACACTCTTGTATTATACACTAGACAGGGTAAATTATGTTTTGTGTTTTATTTGTTTATTTTTGGATTTTTGTTTGTTTTTGTTTTTTGAGGTAGGGTCTCACTCTGACCTGGAAGTCAATCTATTGTCTCGGGGTGGCCTTGAACTCATGGTGATCCTCCTACCTCTGCCTCCCAATGCTAGGATTAAAGGTGTGCACTCCTGTTTTGATTTTTTTTATCACTTGGGCTATCCCTTGGTGGCATCTGGAGAGCCCTTTGGGTGGTGTAGTTTTGAATAAATGTCCCCCAATAGAATTTATTATAATTGTGTTTATTAAATTGTTAATTGTCTCCAGGCTTCTGGCTGGAGGAAGTGTCACTTTGGCCTAGCCTCCTGGGGACTGGCCCTTTCTAAATTGGATGCAAAATACTAGCACACAGTCTAGCAGTTCTGCATTTTGTGAATTACAGTGTTACAGTGTGCTTGCTTGCTTGCTTCTGGAGGTGCTGGTGGTGGTTTTTCTCTCTCTGCTTGCTTCTGTGAAAGGGAGCCAGCCTTTTCCTTAACTTCCCCTGGATCTGTTCAATAAATACTTTCCTCCCCCAAATTGTGCCTGGTTTGGAGATTCATCCCAGCAGCATGTGACTGACTACGACAGGTGGGATGTGGAAGGTCAGAGTAGTAGTCTGGAAAGGGGAGTTGGCTGCTGGTAGCAGGCTTGATTCTCCTGAGCAGAATGGACTCATGTCTCGTAGGGCTTCAGTAACAGCATTATCCACCCTAAGGGAAGGCCCCATCCTCATTCGTAACATCCATGTTCTAGGTTTTTCTCCTACTTCCTATATTATTAGTCTCCTCTGTGTTCCTCTATTTATTCTGGTTTCTGACTTTGACATATGAGGCTTCCTGGAATGATGAGTGATATTTTTTGATCAGTCTGTTTAAGAATGAAGCATTACAAAGCTGATTGATAGATCTGTTTAGGTGCAGTTGCCAAGTGGTATCTGTAGGGGTGATTAGGCAGGGATCATTGTATTTGTGTGGAGCACCCCAAGATCTTAATGTCTGTAGGTCTTTTCCCCTAGCACCAGCTTCTGAAAGTGAAGACTGATTTGAGTGGTATGATACAAGGGAGCCAGGCGTCTTCACAACTTTACTATGTAGACTTAAATTTAACCCCTTCATACACATGCTACCTCTTACCTCTTTCCTACCTTGTTCCATGCATGCCTGTGTCCTAGGGAGGGAGCCCTAGCGCTCATCTTCCCCATACTAAACTCTAGCCCTTTTGCTATTCCTGTCAAACCTGTGCCTGACCTCGCCTTGAGCCTTCTTGCAGCTCTCAGGAATAAAAACAAAAACAGGCTTGCTTCTCACTGTTTATATTTCTTAGTTTTCCCTTTTTTTCTCTCTAATAGTTTGTTTCATTTTTGTTAATTTTGAGAGGTAACTGTATGTGTTGGGTGTTCCATGTTCAACAAAATGGTATTTTATACACTTTTTATGCCCCTAAGTTAGCAATTAGTTTCCCTCCAGAATGACCCTGTATGTTGAAATTTTAGGCTCAGTTGGATTGCAGGTTTTTATTATGTGATAGTTCCCTTTCTGTTTTTAAAAAATAACAGTGTTTCTGACTCAAGGAGTCTAGTTTATATCACTTTGAAATAGATCTGGGTTATCCAGAAATGTTGTTAAAAACTACTAACACGTCTGGAATAGAAAATATTTGTTGTTATCTTCCCTACAACAGATGTCACCTGCTTGCTAACAGGCTAGCTAAGCCATCTGCCTCTCTAATTTCAATGGTAGTTCCCAGAAAAGATTTGATATCTAACATGTAGAAATACAGGAAATTGCTGAGGCACTGGGGCCAGAACACTATGGCATTTCCACTGTGCTGCCTAAAAGCTTCCTGCTTCATACTTGGCACTTTATAGCTAGCTTGAAATGTCTTCTTTTCTTACTGTTGGTTATTTTTGGGTTCTGGTTTTGCTTTCTTTGGTTTTGTCTCTAGCCTAGGCTGGCCAGGAACTCACTCTGCAGACCCAGGCTGGCCTCAAACTCACAGCAATCCTACCTCTGCCTCCCTAAATGCTGGGTTTAAAGGAGTGCCCAGCTTCTTGCTGTTGTATTGAAACTGTTTATTCTTTCTGTGTATTGGTGGGAGGCCAGTGATTTATAGCTTTAGCTTACTGAGCTTCACACACACACCCTCCTTCCTTTTCTTTTCTTATTTTTTTAAAATTTTTTTTGATCATTCAGCTTAATTTAGTGTGAAAGTGAGATTTTTACCCTGAAGGGAATATTGGGACCAGCTTAATTAGAGAACTTTAAAACAATTTGCCAAAGTTAGCAAATCTGTGTTTATTTGAATCATAAAATTATGATAGAATTTTTAACTATTCTGAAAGAAGATGAACTTTGTTTTTGATTTGGCTTGGTATTTGGAGTTTTGTGACAGGATCTTAATTAATGGCCCTGTTTAGCCTGGAATTCACCATGCAGACTAGGCTAACTTCAAATTTGGGTATTCGTCCTGCCTCTGCCTCCGCCTCCTTGGTGTTTGGATTATAGACTTTGCATTGACTTATCTCATTTTTTTCCCCTTAGTGATATTGTGGTCCAGATAGTAGATGCTCGAAACCCACTCTTGTTTAGATGTGAGGATTTGGTGAGTACATTTTGACATGGGTGCTTAGAACAGAATCACTAACAGGAGTAGGCAGGTGCTGTATTTAATTAGGCCTCTCCCTCAACATTAGCAACTTGCATAATGGCACTCTTTAGACAGCTATTGATTTCTCCAATGATCTTTTCCATCTGTAGGAAGGCACCAACACTTGCATGCATTTTCTAGTTTTTAGTTTAAATGCACTTGTTATTGGAAACTAATTATTTAAGATATCCCATTTTCAAGAGACATCAGTCAAAATAGTATTTTGATATTTTTAGTATGTTCCAGTTACTTTTTAACCATCTTATTTTTTCATCTTACATCTTACTTATTTACTCTAATAAGTGTTTTACAAATGAACTGAATTTATAAAACAGGGTGGTTAGTAGGATGTAAGGATTAGATGAAAAAAATTACAGTTTTTTTGTGTTTTTTTTTTTTTAATTAAGAGAGAGAGAGAAAGAGGCAGGCAGTGAGAAAGAATGGACACGCCACTGCAAACGAACTCCAGACACATGTGCTATCTTGTACATCTGGCTTTACGTGGGCACTGGGGGGATTGAACTCGAGTCCTTCTGCTTTGCAGGCGAATGCCTTAACCGCTAATCCATCTCTCTAGCCCTAGTTCAGTTTTTAACTCATCAAACTCTAGCTGTAATAATTGAGACTTTTTAAATGCCTAACAAAATTCTTGGTTCTTTTCAGAGAAAGTTCTTTTCAATGCATACAGAAATTATTAGTAGAATACACCCAAGATTTGAATTCTTTAAATTATAACATGTGGGCCTGGAGAGATGGGTCAGCAATTACGGCACTTGCCTGCAAAGCCTAACAATCTGAGTTTGATTCCCTGGTACCCACATAAAGCCAGATGCACAAGGTGGCACATGCATATGAAGTTCATTTGCAGTGGCTGGAGGCCCTGGTGTAACCACATTCTCATCTATCTATTTATTTATCTATCTCTATCTTCCTCTTTCACTCAAATGAATAAATAAATTTTTTAATTATAACAATGGGGGACAAGAAAAAAAATTGGGAATCCCTGGTAATAATTAAGCTTTTACTTGTCTGAAGAGACTTTTGTAAGTGCTTTTGTCATTTTCAGGAGTGTTATGTGAAAGAGATCAGTGCTGCCAAGGAGAACATTATTCTCATAAACAAGGCAGACCTGTTGACAGCTGAGCAGCGGAGTGCCTGGGCCACATACTTTGAAAAAGAAGGTGTGAAGGTTATTTTCTGGTCAGCTTTAGCTGAAACCGTTCACCTAAATGCTGATTCTAAGGTAACCTGAGGAGCTTTTGTTCAGGGTGGGTTTCAGGGAGGATTTTGATTGATTGATTTTTTTTATTATTAGTGTGCTGTGTTTTCTGTTTTCATGTTGCAGATTTTTTTCCCTCTTAAATGCTATGATAGGGTTGCCTATGAAGAAAGTGAGTCACAAAGTTACTTTTTTTGTGGTTTTTCAAATGATCTGACATGCTCAATGTTATATACTGGTATCTTAATTTTTAAAAATTTTAGGCAGGAAGTTGTATAGGGAGTTTCATAATGACCTTGGCTGTAATTCCAATAAGAGAAATTGGGACAAAAGAGTAACGAAGGATGTAGTAACTTCTTTGGGCTTGATTGGGGTCTCTTGGTTTTGAAAACAAAGATGTTATTTCCCTTAACACAAATTTTAAAAAGATAGTTTGAGGTTTAACTATGAAAAAAAAATTAGTAATGTGATCTTGTGTTTGAAAGACAGAAGTAGTAGTGTATTTCCCCATCTTTTCCTTTTATTTATCTCTGTTTATCTGTTGACTTCAGTAAGTTTTAAGCTAGGTTCTATGAATATAGCACCCTCTCCTGGGTGAGCTCACAGAAATTCCTCCATCTCCCTGTCACATGGTCATGTGACTCTGGCTGCTTTAGTCTGCAGTTCAGTGGTGAAGTGCTTGCTAGCATGCACAAGGCCCTGGGTCTATCCCCAACACTACAAAAACAATGAAAAAATGCAGGGTAGAAGATAAGGTAGGTATCAGTGACTGCTTTTCAATGACAGAGTTCTCAAGATAGGTGATCAATTCATTCCTTTTTATTCTCAATAAATTCAGAAAGTTCTTCCCTTTTAATGACACTAAATTGGCCCCACTCTGCCCAGTCTTTGATCTGAGGACTTAACCTTTTGTCCTCAAATACTTTATAAACACCATCTCCTGGACCCTTATTCTGGTGCTCATCCCTGTTTACACTGGGATTGGCACATAAAATTAATGATACCTAATTGAATATAATTTTTCACATTTCATGTGATCAGGATGCTACTGTGAATTCAGACCTCCTTTCAGGAACTGTATCATGCTCTTGGAACCTTTAACCACAAGTAACCATATCCCAGTGCTTGGCAACTGAGGTAGGAGGGTTAGGAGTTCAAAACTAGCCTGAACAACTTAGTAAAACCTGTCTCAAAAAAAAAAAAAAAATCTTACTAGCAGATTCATTCCACTTTTTACCTATGTTATGGTAATAATGTTAATGTTAATGGTTTGGGGCCAAGGTAGAAGTCATTTTTGGATGTGCAGCTTGCACTTCATCTTTCTGTATATTCTTCCAATCATTGGTAATATTTTTGAGTATGATATAATCAAAGATAGGATCTGTTACCTTGTGTGGATTTACTAAGCTCTCTGAACCATTATAAATATATTCACAAGAATAAGCAAAAAAAATTTATTCTTGCCAAGTGTGGTGGTTTATGCTTTTAATCTCAGTACTTGGGAGGCTTAGGTAGGAGGATTGGAATAAGTTCAAGGCTAGTCCAGGTAGAGTGAGGCCCAACCTAAAAACAAAAAATTATTCTCTACCAAGCACTGCAATTCTGAATACTTCATATATTCATTTAATCTTGTCAGCAGTAACATAGGTACTTATCATCCTCAGGCTATTAGACTTCAAATTTGCTCTCTTAGCCATTATTTCTGTCGATTCAAGTCTACCTTAGAAGTCAGTGCCTTGAAGTGTTTAAATAAATATGGTTCATTACATTGTTTTACACTCATAAACCAAGCTAATAGCCATATCAAAAATGAAAAAAAATAGGCCAACCTAAGACTACATAGTGAATTCCAGGTCAACCTGCACTAGAGCAAGACCCTACCTAAAAAAAGAAAGAAGGGAAAGGGAAGAAAAGAATGAGAGAATAACTAGGTTCTATTATATTTTTAAGCTTATTATGAGCTTCACTGTATGAACATACTGCATATTAGGCATATTCCCTTAAGGTTGTACTCTTATGTCCCCTCTCCCTTATCCCCTTGTTTCTAATATCATTAGCATTCTCCCATCTAACCATGGAGTAGATTTCAGAGGGAAAGCTTGATGTGTTCTTAGAGAACCCTGATTGCTTCCTATTGATCCTTTATTTTTAGGGCTCACCAGCTAGCTTGAAGGTGGTTTCATTGTTAGTCTCTGGGTTAATAGTGCCTAGCTTGTGTTCTTTGTTTTTTGTTTTGTTTATTTATTCATTTTCAAGCAGAGAGAGAGAGAGAGAGCGCACCAGGGCCACCACCTTGTGGGTCTGGCTTATGTGGGACCTGGGGAATTGAACCCGGGGCCTTAGGCACTAGAGGCAAGTGCCTTAACCGCTGAGCCATCTCTCCAGCCCGTGTTCTTTGTTTTTAAAGGGCTCCGTTTTCTCCTTCCAAGTCTTTTGGAATGTCTCAATGGTTTCTTAGTTGTGGTTTCATATCTATAACAATATCCCTTTAGGTAACATACTTGAACATACCAAAAATAACTTGACGTTTTACTGTTTTCTTTCCTGTCTGAAAGTTTGTTTCTTTCTCTACATTTCAACTCCTTATTTTAAAATGTGTGACTTTTTTAGGTGAATATCTGTTTTTTTCTTATCAAATTAGTGTTCCCATAGAATCGATTTGTTCCTTTTTTTAGTTTTTAGCATAAATACTGCAGAGTCCTTTTGTTCTTAGCATCTGTCCTGCAGTTAAGCTGCTTCTAACAATGGTTTTCCTATTAAATGTCCATGTTCACTTCACCTTGCTCCTGTGCTTCTCTCCTGTGTTAAAATGGTTCAGGAAAGCTGGCAATGGAAATGAACACTTCTTTACATTACATTCATGGATTATGTATCTGAACATTTTCTTCTAATTTTTTGTTCCTCTTATGAAAGCCACTTTTTAAATTGCCAGACAGGATCATGAAATCATACTTCTTGTTTTTTTTTGGGGGGGTGGGGGGGTTGTTGTTCGAGTTAGGATCTCCAGCCCAGGGTGGCCTTGAACTCACATGGCAGTCCTCCTACCTCTGCCTCTCTAGTGTCTCTTGTTTTTGTCCTTCCTAATGTTTAAGGTGCCTGTTTGGCTGAGCTCATTGTGTACCCTTCAGTGACAGTTAACCTTTCTAACAATAAATTATTTAAAATGATACAAAGGTTTCAATCACTTTCAAATACTAACATTCACCCTTGCTGATAGAATTAGTGTCTTTCTAAATTGCTGATGTCTGCTTCAGTCTTCAGTAGAGATTCAGAAGTAATGCACCCCAAGTGGTAAATGAGCTTTACCTTTCTATAAGGAAATCTTTCACTGGTAAGTAATTGCTACTCCTTGAATAGAGTTTTGTTGCCCCTGAAATTCACACATAGCAGTCTGTGATCCATGTTACTTTCTGGCTTACTAAAGGTGACCATAAAAACATAGCAGGGTTGGGAGTATAGCTCAGTGGTAGAGTGCTTGCCTTCTTTGTACAAGGGCACTGGGCTTAATCCCCAGAACAACAAAAACCAGTCAAGATCTGTTCTGCCCTGCCCAGAGGGTAGGTACCACTGTTAATGATTCAACTATGTTTCCCATACTTTGCTACCTGCTTGTATTTACCTTTGCCAGGCTCTGTTCATCTTACATAACTAGCTCATTGAGTGAAAAGTACATTGAAAAGTACAGTTACATGCTTCTCAACTTTTGTGGTTTCTGTTTTCATCAGGAACAAGTAAACACTGTTGTTGAAGAAGCTTACACAACTGAGTCTGAAAGCTCCAGTTTGGATGAAAGTGAAATTCCAAACAGTGAGACTGACCATCTCCTGGACAGAGATGCTATTGCACTTAGTGAGGATTCCATGAGTGACGAAGACGACAGTGAGTATGAGGACTGTCAAGAGGAAGAGGAGGAAGATTGGCAGACATGTTCAGAAGAAGAAGGCAGCCCTGAAGAGGAGGCCTCTGATCAAGATTGGAAAGAACACTGTACTGTGGATTCTGAGGCTCAGGGCAGGAAAACCCCTGAGAAGCAGCAAATGCACAATATTAGCCGCTTGGTATCGAAGCAGGAATTACTGGAACTCTTTAAGCAGCTACACACTGGGAAGAAGGTGAAAGATGGGCAGCTTACTGTTGGACTGGTAAGATGAAACATGGCCCCCATCCTTTACAGTTCTACAAGTATCCCAGAGATCATTCAGGCTTCTAGCATCAAAAGGAGCACCTTGCCTTCTTAATGCTCACTGGCATCATGGGAATGAGGCACGGTGATAAGCTGAGTCCCACTTACAGTGCCATCCTCAAGATTTATGTTATTATGTACATGTTTATATTAAATGTGTTCTCCAGTCTCCTTCCAATTCAGCTCTTCCTGTCGTGTCAGTTACCAAGAGCTGTAGCAGGTGCCTATAATCTCAGCAAATGAGAGGGCAAATGGAGACAGGAGACTCTCCCAGAAGCTTGTGAGTCAGCTAACCTGGCAAACACAGTGGTAACTGTGTCTGGCTTTTTTACATGGGTTCTGGGGATCCACATTCACACTTGGTGTGGTGGCAAGCAAGTTACACATTGTGCCTTTTTGTGTGTGGAAGGGGAACGTAGTGTATGTTGGCAGATGTGTGCCACATGAACAGGGGCCATTGGAGGACATCTGGTGACTTCTGCTGCTCAGTGAACCTGGCGCACCTCGTTCCTTACCAGCAAGCCACAGTGGTCTTCCTGTCTCCTGCCCCCTCGACACTGAGACCACAGATAGGCACACATGGCAATATCCAGCTTTTTTACCTGGGTGCTAGGGATTGAACTCAGATCATTATGCTTGCACAGCAAGCACTCTGACCTGCTGAGCCATCTCCCCAGCCTGGAGCTGTCTTCAGACTTTAGTTAAGTGTTCTTTTGACATCCTGTTTTCTTGTCAATTTACAGTGTTCATGTCCCAGATGCCATTAGGAAAAATCCCAACATTTTAGCTAAGCCTACTTAAAGTAGATTGACATTTTACTTTAGCGCACTAGTTAAAAGAGTAGTTGCTGGAGTCCAGCAGGCCTAGGTATGAGTCATAATTCCATGGTAGAACTATTGTACTTACATTGAACGTTGGGAAAATTAATTAATTGCTCTCAGCTTATTTATTTATTTACTTATTAGCAGAGAGAGAGATGACAGACAGAATGGGCACACCAGGACCTCCAGCTGCTGCAGAGGAACACCAGGTGCACATACTCCTCTGTGCATCTGGCTTTACATGGGTATTGGGAAATCAAACCCAGGCTGTTAGGTTTTGCATGCAAGTGAGTCATCTCTCCAGCCTTTCTCAGCTTTTTCAGACTGTATTCTCTGTCTTGATAAAAATTCATTTCCACATGCATTAGAAAGCCCAATTTCTCTACATGTCTCTTTCATTTATGGCAGTAGGAAACAGCTTCCTTTGCTTTCTGAACGTCTTACTCTAGAAACCCTGAGAGTTGGGTAATTTGCCCTGGCAGTGCTTGTATGCTATGATTAGTAAAATTTGATACTCAGCTTCACCCCCTTGTGAAAGATGCAATAGAAACTGAAATGCCTAGAAATGGAGCAGTAGGGGAAGGCTGGATAGGTCAGCAGCAGAATCCAGAAAAATAAAATGCATATAGCTAGACTATTCATCACTAGAGATGGGTCTGAATATATAAAATCACTCCACAAGAGAAAACAGAGTTAGCCGACATCCAGAGCATCTATTTCAAATGCTCTTCTGAAGTGACTGGGACCCTTAGGTCGCATTGCTGCCACTTAATCCTGTGAGTCAGACTTTCAGAGCTGTACTCTGACTGGCAACTTCTCATTTTCTTCTAGGTGGGCTACCCAAATGTTGGTAAGAGCTCAACCATCAACACCATCATGGGCAATAAGAAAGTGTCTGTGTCTGCCACACCTGGTCACACCAAGCATTTCCAGGTAATTTCTGCAGTTCTTTGCCATTTGTGCCACCCCTCTATCCATTTGTATGCCACATACCCACTGAAAATGTCTTCCTCATCTCTCAGACACTGTATGTGGAGCCTGGTCTCTGCCTGTGTGACTGCCCAGGCCTGGTGATGCCGTCCTTTGTGTCTACGAAGGCAGAGATGATTTGCAATGGAATTCTCCCAATTGACCAGATGAGAGATCATGTGCCTCCTGTCTCACTAATATCCTTTCTGTTTCGTGTGTATAAAAGCTTTGACGATTTGGGGGCTTTGCTTATTCAAAGTTTATGATTAGTTTCTTCTAATAGGATTCAGGTCTGATATTTTAAGAATGAAAGATCTAGGTAGGCACCATGGTATATGCCTGTAATCTTAGCATGCGGGAGGCAGAGGCAGGAGGATGGCTAGTTTGAAGCCAGCCTCGACTCCACAAAAATAAATGATGGATGGATGGACGGACAAAGAAATGCAAGTGACCCTGCACAAGTTTGTTTACATGGTGAGATCCTAATAGGACTTCAGGATTAGAGCCTCATGTCCTGATTTCTGCAGTGTACAAATACAAATAGTGGAACCCAGGCTTTGGGTTCTCAGCCCCAGGTGGAAAACATGTCACACTATCATTTGACTACTAAATAGCCTTTGGTACTTTGTTTAAGCCTACAAGTATTTTTCGTTTACTAGAAAAAGGGAATATCTACCTCACAGGTTTTTGGTGTTTTTTTTTTTTTTTTTAGTTGAAATTTTTTTATATTTAATGTAAATTTGCTATAGCTTCTCAGCACATCTTATGTGATTGATGCAGAATGAGTTACATTTTCAAGTTTTCAGAAAATAGTGTATTGAAAGATAAAGGAAGGTATAGATCTAATGTCTATTTCTTTTTTTAAAAAACTTATTTATTGTTTATAACTAGATAAATTGTATGAACAAATCTTATGATGGTATCCTCATTTTCTTCCTCCCTGTTCCCAACCTCAGTGGGGTTGCTGGACTGGTCCATGGGATAGGGAGTTGTGAATTGTATAAGTAGCCAGTTTTTTTCTTTGCATGTTGTTGTTAAGTGGGGGCAATATCTGTAGATATTCTCCCCCACCATGGCTCTTACAATCTTTCTACCCTCTCTTCTGCAAAGTTCCCTGAGTCATGGTGGGTGAATTTTAAGTCTGCTTTACTGTTGAGAACTTAAGAGTCTCTGGATTTCTGCTTTGGACTGTGTTGGATATCCTTGGTGTCTGTCTCTATTATTTGACTTACTGTGGAGGTAGTTCTCTTGCTCATCTCTCCACTTCTTCAAAGGTTTCATTTGGGCCCTATATGATAAGTTAGGGTTGTTTCATCTTCCTGGTTGTCCACTATCATCCTATGTCCTTTTGGTGGAATTGGGTTGTCCATGGTTCTTACTGCCTTCCTCAGAGCTGGCTTCCCTATTGGGGCAAGGTTCCTGGCCCTCAGGAACCTGAGGAACCTGAGCAAGCTGCATTCCCGGGCAGAAACTACCTCACAGTTTTTCTATGTATTAATGTATTTAATCATTACAACTAACATTTATTAGCCACTTGGCTGTGTGCTTTTATATCATTTACTAAGTAACATTCCAGCTGATACTTTAAAAACAGCCCTTTACTTTAGTTCGATATTGTATTATCCAGTTTTCTTAACCTTGGAAAGCTGAGACAGAGAGGTTCCATGATTTCTGACAGCTGTCACATAATAGGAGCAGCATTGAGGATAAAGCTAGTCATCCTAATTGAAGAAAATACTAGTTGAGAACACAGGTATTTATGATACTATGTTCTGTATGTTTTGAAATAATCAGTCACACACTAATTGCTTACTGTAGGGCAAATAAGGTTAAGTACTATGGAGATGTAGGCATAACTCAGTTGCATCCTGCCTTTCAAAGAAACATCAATCTGGGGCTGTAAAAATGGCTCAGTGATTAAGATGCTTTCCTGAAAAGCTTAATGACCAGGGTTCAATTTCCCATTACCTACGTAAAGCTAGATGCAGAGAGCCACATGTATCTAGAGTTCATTTGCAGTGGCTGCAGGCCCCCTGGTGCACCCATTCTCTCTATCGGTCTCTTTTCTCTTTATATCTCTCTGCTTGCAAATAATGAATAAAAATAATTTTTAAAAAAATCTGGGCCCCTGAAGTACTTGCTGGGGGCTGAGGTTTCTGGGACTGTCACGAGCAGCACTTCCTTTTTGTCTGGCATCTTAGCAAAGCTGCTGTGGTTGCCACTGCTCTCTGAGCTTTGCCATGCCTCCTAAGGAAGACAAGAAGAAGGACGCCGGGTAGTCGGCAAACAAAGACAAGGACCCAGTGAGCAAGTCTGGGGGCAAGGCCAAAAAGAAGTGGTCCAAAGGCAAAGTTAGGGACAAGCTCAATAACTTAGTCCTGTTTAACAAAGCTACTTACAACAAGCTCTGTAAGGAAGTTCCCAACTATAAGCTTGTTACCCCAGCTGTGGTCTCTTCAGGAGCTCCTTGGTAAAGGACTTATCAAACTGGTTTCAAAGCACAGAGCTCAAGTGAGCGACACCAGAAATACCAAGGGTGGAGATGCCCCTGCTGCTGGTGAGGGTGCATGAGCAGGTTCAACTGACTGTACATTTGGAAAAATGAAATTTTATTAAGTAAAAAAAAAAAAAATCTGTGAGGGACATGAGACATGTGGATGACTAGGACAGGCAGAATTTGTAAGTGGTTTGAGCACAGTGGAATGATATGTAGGTCAGGCACAGAAGAAGTGATCTGTTTCATTATAGATGGGGTCTCACTGTAGCTCAGGTTAACCCAGAACTATGTAACCCAGGATGGCCTTAAACTATGTGATCTTCTGCCCCCATCTCCCAGGTGCTAGGAGTACAGGCATGAGCACCATTCCTGGTCTAATTTTCTGTTATTTTAAGATTTTATTTGGCAGTGATCATTGATTTATAAGACTGACTCTTTAAGGAGTAACTAGTCTTTGTTTAGAAAGAAGTTTTTTTATGATAGAAGCAGCAAAGTGGCATGTTTTAGATACCATGTGGAGGTGAAGGACAGTTCAAGAGAATGGATTCCTTGACAAGTTCATGTTTGCCAGAATATTCCACGACATGTTCTGGAAGCCACCTATGGCATCAATATCATAAAGCCTAGAGAAGATGAAGACCCCCATCGATCTCCAACCTCAGAAGAACTGCTGATGGCGTATGGACGTGAGTAGTTTGTTAATTTAAAACACAAGCAGGGGCTTAGGGAGATAGCTTGTAAAGCCATCCAACCCGGGTTCAAATCCCCATCCACCCACATAAGGCCAGATGATCATTAATTTGTAATGGCAAGAAACCCAGGCACACCCATAGACACACACACACGCACATACACGTGCAAATAAAAATAAAAACACAAGCAAAGATGACAATATAGTTAATTGATAGAAATGCTTAATAGAAATTTAAAAAGAGATGTTGAGAATTGAATGCAGGATAAGTATCCATTCTACCACAGAGTTATGTTCCCATCTATTTTTTTAGTTTTTAAAAATATTTTTATGGCTAGGCATGGTGGCACATGCCTTTAATCTCAGTACTTGGGAGCCAGAGGTAGGAGGATCACTGTGAGTTCAAGGCCACCCTGAAACTACATAGTGCATTCCAGGTCAGCCTAGGCTAGAGTGAGACCCTTCCTCAGAAAAACAATAAATGAAATAATATATATGGGCTGGAGACACCGCTCGTTGGTTAAAGGCGCTTGTCTGCAAAGCCTAAGGACCCAGTTTTTTGATTCTTTAGTACTCACATAAGGCCAAATGCACAAGATGGCACATGTGTCTAGAGTTTCTTTGCAGTGGCTGAAGGCCCTGGTGTGCCCATTCTTTCTCTTTATCTGCCTGTTCTCTCAAATAAAATGTTTTTTAAAAGTATATTTATTTATTTATTGGCAAGCAGAGAGGGGGAGGATGGGCACACCAGGGCTTCTTGTCACTGCAAATGAACTCCAGGTGCATGTGCCACTTTGTGACTTTCTATGGATTCTGGGAAATCCAACTCAGGTTGTCAGGCTTTGGAAGCAAGCACCTTTAACTGAACCATTTCTCCAGCACTATTTTATTTTTTTATTTCATTGTTCTATTTTGTTTTGGGTCTTACTCTAGCCCAGGCTGGCCTTGTACTCACAGTGATCCTCCTACCTCAGCCTAGCAAGTGTTGGGATTAAAGCATGTGCCACCATGCCCAGCTTCTTGTGTTATTTTTTAACTTTACAAATAATGTTTTCATCTAATACTACTTAATAAAATCAGTAAGAGAAAGGCCAGTTGGTAAAAACAAATGGCCGTAGGAACCACCGTTTGTGTAGACAAATGACTGGTGTGTGGTTTCTGAGATCATGGCCTGCAGCTCTGTGGCATCAAGTTTCTGGCAATGAATTTCTAAGCTGAAAAAAACAGCACAACTTGTACATGAGGGAGCTGAGTTTTGAGCCCAGTGTTTCTGCCATTGTTTGTAAGGCTTACAAGCCCATCATGGTGGCATACGCCTTTGATCCCAGCACTAGGGAGGCAGAGTTAGGAGTTCAAAGCCAGCCTGGGAATACAGAGTGAGTTTCAGGTTGGCCTGGACTAGAATGAGACCCTATCATTGGGGGCAAGGGGGATCAGTTATAGGAAAGTTGCAGAGATGGCTTCAGTCTCAGATAAGGACCTGAGATTGAATTCCCAGAACCACATAAAAAGCTGGACACTGGCAAGCAGATGTAATCCCAGTGTTCTTACTGCAAGAAGGGAGGAGACAGAAAAAGCTTCCAGAACCAGCTACAGCCACGTAGTCTGTTCTGCATGTTTTTAATGCTAGACAAAATGTCTCAAAATGAGAGTGAGCTATTTAAAAAATTGGGACTAAGTAGGCATATTTAGTACACTCATCATCTCAGGTGTCCTTGCTGTGATATTCTGACTTCTACCTGAGGTTTGAGAGAATTCATTTCTCTCACAGATATGCGAGGATTCATGACGGCACACGGACAGCCAGACCAGCCTCGATCTGCACGCTATATCCTGAAGGATTATGTCAAAGTGAGTGATCCTGGTTTTTATTGCTCTTGAATTGTGGTACTCTGCTAATGAGGCATGGAGGAAGTAGGGTTTTGCTGAGTCTGGCAGGCTTCTGGGACAGTCTCCTTCTGAAGGAAGTTGAGGCAAATTCCTGGGGCCCCTGTAAATCTTAGCAATCCTGAAAACTCCAAAGCCCCTAGGCTGGCCACAGCTGTCCCCAAGATAAGATAAGCAGATCAAAGCCTAACTGC
>PVHP010034267.1:0-19232 GCA_004024765.1 Zapus hudsonius
GTGAAGGGCATTCTTAGCCTAAAATTTTAATGGAAGCTTTCCCTTTAATTGTAACTGGTTATTCTTGGAGGAGGCCTGCAAATAGTTTACATGTTGCTGGGGCTGAGCAGTCTTCCTGAGTACCAAGGGCATTCCTCATTCAGTGTAACCCCAGTGGGGTAACAGAGCTGGAGCTGCTGGTCACCCCAAAGCTCTTCTTTCATCACTTCAGGCATTTTTTATCTCAATTTTTCTTGGGCACACAGCCTGCTCTTTTAGCAACGCCTGCCTGTTTAACACTTTCAAGCAATACAAGGAAAGAAAAAAGCCCGATACTTCCCCCCCTTTTAAACTTCTGCCTTTCCGCCCCACATCACCATTTTGAAGTGCATCATCTCACACTTGGTTTACTGTCCTACAATCACACACACGTGTGCACGTGCAAGCACACACACACACACCTGCACATACTTTTAAAAAATAAAATAACTCCTAGTTGGGTGTGGTGGCGCATGCCTTTAATTCCAGCACTCAAGAGACAGAGGTAGGAGGGTCACTGTGAGTTCAAGGCCACCCTGAAACTACTTAGTGCATTCCAGGTCAGCCTGGGCTAGAGTGAGACTCTACCTCAAAAAGCCAAAAATAAATAAAATAATTCCTATTGCTTTGTCACTTGCCTTTATCATCCAACAACTGGTTGTTGACTCTTTTCTGTATCAGTTCTGTGAGTTCAGTTGCCTTACTGTTTTAAGAACAGGCTCCTCTGGGATTGTGACAGACAGTTGCTGTGCTGTTCACTGTCTGAATCCTCTCGTTCTCTTTACCTTTTCTTCTTAGGAATTAAAAGATCTTGGAACTCGAAGCCCTCATGCTGTGGATGTTCCTGTGGTTAAAGAAGGCATGCTAGATGCTGTCGTTGTGTGGTTTGTCCTTCAGCTTGATGAGGAGCACAGCTTATCCACGAGCCCTAGCGAGGAGACCTGCTGGGAGCAGGCCGTTTATCCTGTCCAGAGCCTTGCAGGTAGGTCTGGCCTGTTACCCCACAGCAAAAAAACCTTGTTGCTTTAATCCAAGGAACTAAGTCAGAGGCTAAAAAGTAAACTAGTGTTATTTTGGATATGAAGTTTCAGCCAGAGAAGTTAAATTTTTTAGAATTTTCATTTTCTTTTTCAAAAGTAAAATTTTTTCTTTCTTTCTTTTTTTTTTTTATAGAGGTAGGGTCTCACTCTAGCTCAGGTTGACCTGGAATTTACTCTGTAGTCCCAGGCTAGCCTTGAACTCAGAGATCCTTCTACCTCTGCCTCCTGAATGCTTGAGACCCTACCTCAAAATAAAAAGTACTAGGGAAGTATTAAGTACAGGTATTTTTAACTCATTTATTCATTTATTATTTATTTATTAATTTTTTTTTGAGGTAGGGTCTCGCTTGAAGCCCAGGTTACTATGTGGTCTCAGGGTGGCATTGAACTCATAGCGATTCTCCTATCTTTGCCTCCCCAGTGCTGGAATTTAAGGAGTGTTTTTATGGGATTACAGGCCTGCCACGCATGGCAGTTTCTTATGAGCAGAGTCTCACTTTAACACAGGCTGACCTGGAACTTACTCTGTAGGCCAGGCTGGCCTCAAGCTCAGGATGATCCTCCTACCTCAGCTTCCTAAATGGGCCACCATGCCCAGCCATTTTCAACTCTGAAAGAACGTCTGAGGAGCCCCAGATCATAAAAATGTATATACTCACATAAACAAAAAATTTTGCAGTTTCATAGAGCTTAAGGATCCATGAACTTTACTAGGGAACGTTTCTAATAAAGATTGTTTGTGTGGATAAAAATGTTAATAGCAGTTTGGGCTTTAGTAAGGTTTTAGCAGTTGAAGTATATACAAAAGCTCTATCCACTTAAACCTGGGCAGTTTTGCATTTCCGTTTAATTTCTTAATCAGGATCTAATCTGGCAGGTCCAGGAAGTCACGGAGTGTACACAGTGTTGACTTTGGAGTTATATTTGAACCTATTGATTAGGTTCAGATCTCGCTTCTGCTTCTTCCTGACTCTGCTGGCTGGCCTTGCTGGTCAGTTCTCAGAGCTGTTACCGGGTCATGTGTGAAAATAGGATGATACTGTCTGTCTTAGAGTACTGTATAGGACTGATAAGAGATAATGGATGTGTGAGCCGGGAGTGGTGGCACACGCCTTTAATCCCAGCACTCGGGAGGCAGAGGTAGGAGGATTGCCGTGAGTTCGAGGCCACCCTGAGACTACAGAGTGAATTCCAGGTCAGCCTGGACTAGAGCGAGACCCTATCTCGAAAAACAAAAACAAACAAACAAACAAAAAAAAACCACAAAAAAAGAGATAATGGATGTGGGGCTGGAGAAGTGGCTCAGCAGTTAAGGCACTTGGCTGTAGAACCTAACAACACGAGTTCGATTTCCCAGTATGCACTTAAAGCCAAATGCACAAAGTGGTGCATGCATCTGGAGTTCGTTTACAGTGACTAGAGGCCCTGGCATGCCCATTCTCTCTGTCTCTTTTCTCTCTTCTTCCAAATAAATAAATAAATATATTGGGGAAAAAAAGAGATAATGGATACAAAAAGGCCCATGACAGTGACATGTACTCAGTAAATGATGGTTTATAATTGTTATTTATTTATTTAGATATCATTATAATTCTCTGACAGCGACTTATGTCTTTTAAAAAACTTCTCAGGGAAAGGCCATTTTAAGTGTTTAAATATAAGAATGACAGTTTAGGTTTTGTGATGTCTTGTTATTTTGTCCAGTGTGGTCCACAAACTCAAGACCACATTGGATGTTTCTGTCTCAGCTTTCCAACAAGCTGGAATTACAGGTGTGTGCCCCCATGCCTACGAAAGGGAATCTCAATTACATATGAGAACTCATAGAAAGGAAAATGATGAAGTCTTTTTAAAAATATACTTACTTGCTTATATTTTTTATTTGTGGCATTTTCAAATACAGTTTGTTTTTGTTGATTCTTGTCCTCCCTCTACACCGCTTCATCTCTTCACCCCGGTTCTCTCCCTGAATTCTCCTTCCTTCTGTCTCCGGGTTCATGCATCCTCGTCCCTCCTCACTCCCCGTCCTATCTCCTCAGACTCACTGTTGGTTACAGTTCTAGGTTTATAGGTTTTATCTGCATTCCTTCCCTCATATATACATTCTTAAAGATATCATAAAGAGAACATGTGATTTTGGTCTTTCTGAGTTTGAGTCATTTCACTTAGTATAATTCTTTCTGGATCCGTGATGGAGTCTTTATTGCAGGACCTAGTCTTCTCTCATATTGTAAAATTCCTAAACATATAAGGATCTACGAATAGCAATGCTTAGGAAATATTACAGATATAATTTTGTTGAATGCTGTCTCATCCTTTTAGAAATTTCCTTTAGAGAAAAGAATGTTCCTTTAAGCCAATGTGAGTGTTGGTAGTATCAATGAATTTCACATCTTTGCTTATAGATCCAATTTGGCAACATGATGGTATTTATTGATTGTAGTTTAAAAAGTAAGCACACAAGCCCGGCTTGGTGGTGCAGGCCTTTAATCCCAGCTGAGGTTGAGGTACAAGAATTGCCATGACTTCAAGACCAGGCTGGGGCTGCAGAGTGAGTTCCAGTTTAGCCTTGCCAAAGAGAGACCCTACCTCAGCAAACAAAACAAAAGGGGGATGGAGAGATTGCTCAATGATTAAGGCACTTGCCTGCAAAGCCTAATGGCCTGGGTTTGATTCCCTAGTACCCATGTAAAGTCAGATGTACAAAATGGCACATGCCATACTCACTGTTTCTCCCTCTTCCCCCGTTGGAAATAAATAAGTAAAATAAAATATATTTAAACAAAACAAAACCCCACAAAATAACCTGAAGCTAAGTAGGATGGTGTGCGCCTGTACTCCTCCCACGCAGGAGGGAGAGGGAGGAAAGCAAGAAGTTCAAGGCCAGCTTTGGCTGTGTGAAACCTTGTCTGAAGCCAATGAGTAAAACCACCAGCAACCACCTCTCCCACCCACCCCCTTGAAACAGTGCTTCTAATCTCAAGAGCCCATGATCTTGGAGCATGAAGCCTTTGAGTCTTCTCAGTATACTACAAGTTCAACGGATCCTCACACTTCAGTTTTTCCCTCAGTGAACATGGTGCGGATTCCATTGCATTTTTAATGTAGGAAATGAATAGGTTTAACCCTTTCTGTAGTGACCCTGTAGTGACGGGAGGGGTTTGTGTGGTCCTCAGGCTAAGTGCTCCGTGTTCATCAGTCATGACTTTTCTTTTTCTTCCTAATGAAGACTACTGGGTAAAGCCTGGGGACCGTGTGGCAATGGAAGCCTCTTGTCAAGATTGTTACCTCAGAGTCCAGAGTGTCCACATCTTACATTCGGAACATGAAATGGAGGTGGTAAAACACTTTCCTACGAGGAAGGACTTGCCTCCCTTAGGACACGAGGCTGAACTCTGCAGTGCGCTGGCTAATCTTCAGACCAGCCAAGCCGATGCTGTCGAGCACTCCTGTGTACTGGAATCCACTGAAATTGCTTTGCTTAATAACATCGCCTACCACGAGGGCTTCAAGAAGGCCATGAACAAGGTGCTATCTTCGCTGACCCCCGAGAAGCTCCCCGACACTCCCTGTCAGGATGACGACATGAGTGCAGGTGGGCAGAGTTGTGCCACAGCGTCCACCCCTGAGCCGTTCTATGTGTTGGATGTGTCTGAAGGCTTCTCTCTTCTGCCTCTAATTGCCGGAACGCTCGGGCCTGTTAAGCCTTACAGCTCCGTGGAGAAAGAGCAGCATCGTGTCACTCTGGACCTCATCTCTGAAGCCAACCAGTTTCCTAAGGAAACCCTGGAGTTCTGGCTGAGCCACGTGGAGGACGAGGCTGCCGTCTTGCAAAGGCCCAAATCAGACAAACTGTGGAGCATCATCATACTAGATGTCATTGAGCCGTCCGGGCTCATTCAGCAGGAGATAATGGAGAAAGCGGCCATTTCCAGGTAGAGCAAAGATCAATCTGGGTGCGGGAGCTTGAGTTCAAACTTCACATGAACCCTTTTTCTCCTTGGAATCGATAGAGTTGAGTTAGAGCTCGTGTGAGATGCCTGTCTTTTACTATCTGATTATTCAGATGATGTTTCTCTAGATGGCCCTCCAGACAGATGTGGGGAACATGAAGATGGAGAGTTGGAACTTTCAGTCCCTAGCTGGGGGACTGAGCTAGTCATTAATGACTGGTGATTTCATCACTGTATCACTGTGAAAAGAGCAGAGTTCACAGACTGCAGAGTGGGGGAAACACGTTGAAGTGCCGGGCAGGAGGAATAGTACTTCCTGACCAAGCAGAGGAGCTCTGAGGGCCCTCTCCCATGGATATAGCAAAACGAAAGGTTCTCTCTCTCATTGGATTTGAGGCCTGCTCCATGGGAGGGAATTCATGCTTGGTATTGAAAACCTGCTCAAAAGCCTGTGGCTGGGAAGGTCATAGGCCCGAGGAGGAAATCTACTACTATTGTTGACTGCATCAATACACTGTCTCCATCAAATTGCCTTCTAAATACTTATGCCCATAGATTAATGCTGTGTGCATCTTTAGACAGAGAAGCTTTTTAAAAAATATTTTTACTTATTTGCAAGCAGAGATGCATGCACTACTTTGTGCATCTGGCTTTATGTGGGTACTGGGAAATCAAAACCAGGTTGTTAAGCTTTACAAGCAAGTGCCTTAACAACCTCTGAGCCATCTCTCCAGTCCTGAGAAGTTTCTTTTTGCAGATAGTGTTGACTACTAGGGAGACGAAAAACTTGTCAAAGAAAAGTGACCGTTGAGTGCTCAGTACTAAAGGAGACATCTCTGTCATGCCCTCCAAGGCTCAGGGAATATTTTGGAAGCAGGGATAGAAAGAATACCATAGGATGGGGAGAAGTGCTTTGCAACACTGACTCCAGACATGAAGTGGCCGTTGCATTTTTTAAAATTTTAATATATATATTTATTGACCGTAATGAGTTACATTATTTAGTGGGCAAACCATGAGTTGTTATCCCCAGTTCCCCAGTGCTCCCCCCCTCCCCATCCCCAATCAGCTGGATATCCTCTTCCATGGGTCATCTGGATCAGTCCTTGTGTGGCCGTTGCATTTAAACCTCAGAGCACTGTCATTGGACCCATTAGCATTTCGTCATGGAGTGTATAAGAGGCAAAAGTAAAAACATCCAAATAGAGAGCGACTGGTTGGAAAGAAGTTAACGGGAGGGGATTCTGACCAGAAATACATTATGTACATATATATGAAAATTGTCAAATAAGTTTTTTTAAAAAAAACAAAACCTATTGCTGGGACTAGCATAGGCCCTAAAATGAGTTGTCTCATTTAGTGCTGAGCACTCAGTAGTCACTTACTCTAATCCCTGGTAGTCACCACCATCTGCAAAAAGAAACATACAATCAAATATTTATTTTGGTTCTTTTCAAGGTAGGGTCTCACTCAAGGCCAGGCTGACCTGGAACTCACTCTGTGGTCCCAGTCTGACTTCGAGCTCACAGTGATCCTCCTATCTTTACCTCCCAAGGGCTTGGATTAGCGATGTGCATCACCATACCTGGCCCAAATTATTATTATTACTATTTTGAGGTAAGAGCTGACTCTAGTCCAGGCTGACCTGGATCTAATTCTGTAGTCCCAGGCTGGCCTTGAACGCACAGTGATCCTCCTACCTCTGCCTCCCAAGTGCTGGAATTAAAGGTGTGTGCCACCATGCCTGGCTCAAATCATTTTTAAGATATGTAAAAATTGGTTAAACAGTCTGTTTTATAAATAAATCTGTAAACATTTAACTTAGGTATAATATTTACTGTGAAAGATACTCATGAGACAGAGTCCATCTAGGTGTAGCAAGTACTATTCTGGACATTGAAGTAGAAATGCTCAGTATACACGTGAGAATGATGCTAGACTGTCAATGTGGCAAGTGAAGGGTGGTCACTTGCATCGTCTTCCTCTGTGCCATCGGCTAGAGGCGGTGGGTGGCTCACCTTCCTGTCGCTGAGGGTTTAGGAGTGAGAAACAAGACTTCATGGTAGTTTAAGAGCTTTTAACTATTATTTTCTAACTCGTGTATATGTCTGTGCGTGCCTGTGTGTGTGCATACGTGTATGGGCTTGTGGAGGCCAGAGGATGAGCTTAGCTGATAAGTGAGCCCTATGGGTCCTCCTGTCTCTGCCCACCCCTGCTGTGATTTTTATGTGGGTAGTGGGGAGAGAATTTGGGTGCTTAAGTTTTCAAAGGCAAGCACTTTGACAGAGCTATATCCCCAGCCCCTAGAGCCCTTAACTTTTTTTTGTGTGTGTGGTTGGTGCATGCCTCTCTCTCTCTCTCTCTCTCTCTCTCTCTCTCTCTCTCTCTCTCTCTCTCTGTGTGTGTGTGTATGTGTGTGTGTGTGTATGTACATGCTTGCAGCAGCCAGAAGAGAATGGTCTATGTCCTCTTTTCACTTATCCGCCTGTTTCCCTAAGAATTGAGTCTCTCACTCAGCCCAGAGCTGCCGTTTGGGTCAGTGAGCTCCCGAGACTCATGGTCTCTGCTCTCACAGGCCTGAGGTTACCCAGCTTTTTACCTGGGCACAGGGGAATTGAACTTGGGTGGCAGTCAGATCCACTGAGCCATCTCTCCAGTTCATCTCTGACTCCTACAGGGACTGATTTTGCCCTGTGGCATAACCTCCCAGCTATGGGAACACTCTGTTACAGATTATTCCATGCTCAGAGAATGCCCCAGGTGGTATGGCTTCTCATCAGTTATCTAGTGTTAGCCCGTAATTCTCTTTCCAGATGCAGCCTACCTATTAAGAAGTATTTAGGGGCTGGAGAGATGGGTCAGTGGTTAAGGCGCTTGCCTGCAAAACCTGACGACCCAAGTTCAATTTCCCAGTACCCATGTAAAGCCAGATGCACAAAGTGGTACATGTATCTGGAGTTCATAGGCCCTGGCACACCTATTCTCTCTCTCTCTCTCTCTCTCTCTCTCTCTCTCTGCTTGCAAATAAATACAAATATTTTAAAAAGAGGCTTTTAAAGTAAAAACTGCTGACTTCATTTTTGTGGGGCTTTCAGAGACAGTGAAGGTGAATTGAAGGGCAGGTGTAGGAAGAGAAATGGTCTTGCTGGTGTTTGCAGATATGTATGTATGCATTTGCATTCAGAGCATTTAACCTTTTGTTGTGAAATATTATCAATCTTTCAGTAAAGTTCAAGAATAGTACAAAACTGAAAAAAAAAAAGTAGTTGGGCGTTGTGGTGTACGCCTTAGTCCCAATACTCGGGAGGCAGAAGTAGGAGAATTGCCCTGATTTTAAGACCAATCTGGGACTACAGAGTGAGATTCATGTCAGCCTGGGCTAGAAGGAGACCCAATCTTGAAAAAAACTAAAAAAAAAATAAAAATTTCAGGTAATATGCTATTTACCTTAAACCTGGGTTTACAAGCCTGGATTTACAAATGTGGGTGATATTTTACCACATTCATTTGCTTTGTCTCTTCTGATCCAGAACATCCATTACATGTAGCTTTCACGTTCTTTTGGTCTTCTTTTTAAATTTTTACTTATTTATGTATTTATGAGACAGAGAGAGAGAGAGAGAGAGAGAGAGAGAGAGAGAGAGAGGAGGAGGGGAGGGGAGTCATCTCCCAGCCCCCTTTGGGAGAGAGAGAGAGAGAGAGAGAGAGAGAGAGAGAGAGAGAGGAGGAGGGGAGGGGAGTCATCTCCCAGCCCCCTTTGGTCTTCTTTAACAGTTCTGGAGCTGTCCTCATATCAGCAGTGTTGGGGATATAGGCCATTTACTTTTCAGACTGCTCCAGTGTTTTCGTCTGGTTAGACCCTCCATATCCACAGAGCACTCGGCACATGGCCAGGCAGCGCGGCTTTCTCCCGCCGTCACCGCTTTAAGTTACGTCCCCAGGCTTCTCCACAGTAGGTTACTGGTCTTCCCTGTATGATGAATAAGCCATTTGTGGTGGTGATACTTCAAGACTATCCTCGTCCTAATCCAACTTCCACTTCATCCCAACTGCTTAGGGCCAGGAGTGCTTTGTCCGTTTTGGATTTTGAAATATTTGCATACTCGTAATAGAATCTCTTGGGGATGGGGCCCAAGCCTGTACATGGACTTCATGTTTCATATGCACCTCATATACATAATCTTGAGTGTAATTAAAAAATACTTCATTTGTATGTGTGTGCAAGTATACATGTGTACCAGGGTTTCTTGCTGTTGCCAGGACTTTACGTGGGTGCTAGGGAATTAAACCCAGGTTGGCAGGCTTTGCAAGCAAACACTTTTAACCACTGAGTCATCTGCCAAGCCCCTGAATGAAATTTTATACCATATTTTACTGTGTTTATAGTTTAACTGTAACCCATTCATGAGATCCAACGTAGAATTTTTGCACATGTATTGTATGAATACTCAGAAAGGTTTGGATTTGGAGCATTTTGGATGACTACATGGGGTGTGTAATCTGTGGTTCATCCATCACTGACTCTTGCTTATAACTAAAGAGCTAATCAATCCAACCAACAGCTTCTTTTTCTCTTTCATAGATTGGCAATCCCTCTTAGTTTGACTTGTTGAGAAATTTTTTCCACTGGTTTAAATTTTGAACTACCTGCCATGATACCAAAGGCAACTAGTCTGTAATCTGTAGCTCACTAATTCGTGATTCTTATTAGTAATATGTATGAGATGGAGGGGATTTTGAAAAGTTTTGACATTTTCATCCTTGTGTAGATGCTTGCTGCAGTCTGGAGGCAAGATCTTCCCACAATACGTGCTGATGTTTGGGATGCTTGTGGAGTCGCAGACCCTGGTAGAAGAGAGCGCCGTGCAAGGGGCAGAACGCACTCTTGGCTTAAATATAGCGCCTTTTATTAACCAGTTTCAGGTAAGTGTAAAAGAGAAGTTCAGGTAGGATGCCATTGTCCGCTGCCTCTTGGTTTTTGTCACTGGGTTCAGCTGGATTAGAGTGGTAATCAGTTTCCTTGAGTAAAGGAATTTACTATGAATAAAATTCACCTGGAGGTTACAATAGAAGTAGGGCTCTAGGTTTTATACTTAGTAAAAACAAAAACAAAAACAGGATGGTCCTTGTTTTAAAGAAGCATCCAGAAGTTCTGGGTCCTGAACTTGAACTGTGTTGAAACCTCAGATTGGGATAGATGTGAGAGCTGAAATTGGGTTCTAGTGCAGACATCTGATGCAAGGAGCGGGAAGGCAGGAGCCCAGGAAAGTGAAATTCAAGGTTGAGGGGCTAGTTTCTGGTTAGACTGAGTCGGGGTGTTGAGACGAGGGTGAAAATGGCACAGGCACCAGAAGCCAAAAGCACATTTGTGCGTTAAAAATGTAGACGTGAATGGAGTGTCCAGGAACGAGCTTTGGGGTTGGAATGGGGGAGTTAGGTAGAATACCATCATGCTAAGTACAGAGTTCCAGAAGGGATAGCTAGAACTCGTATCTAAGTATACAGACAGTAAGTGATTCCTCTAGATCAGTTAAATCTCCCGTGCACAGTACCTGATCCGGGACAATAAACTGAGGAGCTCTTTTATCAGGGTTGACTAACTGAGATTTTAGTTAGTTTTACCTTCGTTTTTACAGTTTAATAAAGCACTTGTCAGAAGATAGAGATCTTTAAGTTATTCCTGTATATGGCCCCAACATACCATCTGTCTTTCTAGTTTCTTTCTTTCTTTCTTTTTTTTTTGGTTTTTCGAGGTAGGGTCTCGCTCTAGTCCAGGCTGACCTGGAATTCACTCTGTAGTCTCAGGGTGGCCTTGAACTCAAGGCGATCCTCCTACCTCTGCCTCCCGAGTGCTGGGATTAAAGGCGTGTGCCACCACACCCGGCTCTGTTGTGTCTATATATTTTTTATTAAACTTTTCATATAGCTTACAACTTAAAAATAATTTTTTACCCGGTGTGGTGGTGTATGCCTTTAATCCCAGCACTTAGTAGAATTGCTGTGAATTTGAGACCAGCCTGGAACTACAGAGTGAGTTCCAGGTCAGCCTGGGCCAAAGTGAGACCCTATCTCAAAACAAACATACATACATAATTTTTATTGGGAACTTTAATATATGAACATATTGCAAATTGGTCGTTGTTGTAGTCAACCTTCTCTGTTGCTGCACAGAAAGAACCCAAATAAAAGCGGCTTGTGGAGGAATGGGTTTATTTGGCTTATGGACTCAAGGGGAGACTCTATCCTGGCAGGGAAAACGATGGCATGAGCAGAGGGGTGGACATAACCTCTGCCACAGCACTGCAAACAGCAGCTGGAAGGTGTGCCAAACACTGGCAAGGGGGAGTTGGCTTATAATCCTCATAAGCCCACCCCCAACAACACAGCTTTAGTGAGGTTCTAATTCCCAAATTGCCATCAGTTGAGGATCAATCATTCAGAACACATTCATTTGTTTGTGGGGGATATCTGGATCAAACCATGACAGTCGTATTACAACTTTGTCTTAATTATTTTTTCCTGCTAGCCTTGGGCAACCCTGTCCATGACAAGGTCCCTCATCTAGTTAACAGGCTTGCAAATCTCATCCCTGAACAGTGTCCAGTCCACTCACCTCTCCTGGCAATCTGCATTCTTGCACTCCCCAGTGCCTGCCTTAGAGACAGCTACTGCTCCCATGCAGCCCCTCTGATTTGGAGGGATATGACCTCTCTACCCAGCTCTGTTGAGGTTGAGAAGGAAACTCACCATGCAGATGACGTATGTCATGTCTGGGTTCCTGGTACGGAGCATGTGACATCCCACCATGATAATAGCCTTGTGGCCTTCACCCTGAGTCAGCCCTTGGGGCTGTAGCTCTGTGTGGAACTCTTCTGCTGATGCTTGGCATTTTCAAGGAGTATGAGGTGGGTGACAGACCCACCAGACCCTGGGGGATTCATCGAGGTATCTAGTCCAGCTCCTCCCTAGCAAGGGGGAAGATGGATGTAGGTCTCAAACTAGAGGAAATAGTTGAAAATGAGGAGATGGCCTTTGGTCAAGAACAAGCCAGCTTTATAGACGAGTGAGGAGCTGCTCTGCCCTTAAAGGTGCTGTGGAGGAACTTGTGGGGGGCTGCCTGAGGCACTGTGGATTATGGAGGACACCACTGAGCACATCC
Source organism: Zapus hudsonius (assembly GCA_004024765.1). NCBI lineage: Eukaryota > Metazoa > Chordata > Mammalia > Rodentia > Dipodidae > Zapus > Zapus hudsonius. Next base: position 12,171 of record PVHP010034267.1, read on the forward strand.
CGACTGCTGTGAGAGCAAGAGAGAGCTGCTGCCTCCACTCTAAAGGCCATGTGGATAGCCTTCCAAAAAACAGCTACTGTGTGGGTCACGTGTCTGCCTGGTCTAGCACATTGCCTGAGAAGGGAGGCAGGAGTGCAGAGGCGACTAACAAAGGCAAGTTTCCACCCTGCACTAGCCTAGCACACAGCCACCAGAGCATCCAGATCCTCAAGGGCGAGTTCCCCAGCAAGGGTGAGCACTGCGTGCCTCATGCCATCAAAGCTGTCACTTGAGCTGTGTGGGTTAGCTCCAGGAGCAGGCAGGGTCCCAGCAGAGCTAGCTTGTCCTTGTCCTGGGGGCTGACCAGTGTGGACACGATGGGGCGGGCCACTGTGCCCTGCTTGTCCTGGGGGGTTGCTAACCAGTGTGGATGGACAGATCTTCCATGACTGCTGAACTGTGTGTGCGGTTTATCGCTGTGTGCCGTCTCCCAGGGCCGTGAGTTCACAGCTGTGAGCAGTGTCATCACTGGAGGGACCTGTGCATAGACCTTCCATGTCTGTGTCTGTACACACAGTAAAGCACCAGGACAAGCTGCATTTTCTGAAAATTTTTTTAGATGTTGAGGAGAAAGTAAAGGCTTTCCCCCAAAAGTACCATGTGTGAACCTAGTTCTTTGTACAGGTAACCCTGATTTCCACCTTAGAACTGGTTCTAGCCGTTAGCAGGAGCGATTGCGCTGCCCCGTGTCTGTGTATATGGTGTACGTTGCACATACCTTGGATCCCTGCCCCTGTAGAGCCCTTCGGCCTTTGCTGGGACGGGGCACCCAGGAACCCGCCGGTGTGGAACACGATGTGGCTAGTCTTTGAAGGATCACTTTGGTGGCTGTACAGTCACCGTGGTGGCACTGTGACAGGTGGTATGGTGGTTCCATGCGGGAAATACTTTAAAGGGACTGTTTTGCTGGTTTATGAGGGAAATGAGAAAGGACCCCCTGTGTTTTCAGGTCAGAACACCAGGAAGGAAAGTGACCACTTATTGATACGTGGAAATAGCAGGATGATCCAGCTGCGCTTTTATGATGAGGGGCTGAATAAGACTTCAGAGAAAGCTTTAGGTTGAATATGTAAATTTGGCAGTCAACAGCATACAGATGGCATTTAAAGCTTTAATAATAGATAAAATCTTAGGCTGGAGAATTGACTCAGCAGTTAAGGCATTTGCCTGCAAAGCCCCATGACCAGGATGCGATTCCCCAGCACCCATGTAAAACCAGATGCATCTGAAGTTTGTTTGCCACACTAGAGGCCCTGGCACACCCATTCTGACTCACTTTCTCTCTCTGCTTATAAATAATTTAAAATAATATAAAGCTTAGGTAGAATCTTGTGGCTGTACTAGAAAGGCACAAGCTTTCCATTGGCTGCCATGAGGAAGTGTCCTTGTTAAAAGTGGTGGCAGTAGGTTAGGATGAAATGTGGGGCACAGCAGTGAGGAGTGACCTGGGAATCTCAAGGGCTCTGTCACAGACTAGTGAAGGGCATAATGAAAGGTCCTGGGAATGACGTGGAGCCCTGAGCTGTGGAAAGTTCCATGTATTTAAGGACGTCCAGAGAAGGATGAGCCTGGGGCCCATTTCACCACCGAGCTTGAACACTAGTCTTCGGGAGAACAGCGCCTGTGAGCAACACTCTTAGAACAATAGCAGGCAGAGACCCACTGCAGCCAAGGTCGTTGTCTCTGAGGACCCACGTGGAGCGCTGGGGACTCCTGACTAGCTCAGCATGGCATGGCGGGGGCAGGCAGGCCTTGCAGAAGCTCCCAGGCCGTGGGGTCTTGCAGCCAGATTTCAGAATCACTGCCTTCACAAAATAAGCCTGGTGGTTTAAAATTTTTTTTTTAATTTTTAAAGTTGTTTTTTTTTTTTTTTTTTCCTAAAGGAAGGGTATCAATCACTCTAGTCCAGGCTGACCTGAAATTCACTATGTAGTCTCAGGCTGGCTGCCTAAATGCTGGGACTAAAGGTGTGCACCACCAAACTCCACAAACCTGTTCCCCCCTCCCTGGAATTAAATCTATCTGAATAGGTCTTTGGTTAAACAAGTTAATACATGTTACACTAATTACCTTATTAGTTCAATAGTCCTAGGTTTAAAAAAGCTCAATCTGCTTCCATCTAAGCGGAAGTCCTGCAGGTAACTGAAACCATAGCAAAGTATTTAACCATTTAACCTGGCTGAGCATTAGTTCATCATCTGTCCTTGGGTCGCTGGGCAATATAAATGAGGTGGTAGAGATAAAAAGCATTTCATGGTAACTGCAAGTGAAGCAAGTGATGGGCCTTGATCATAAAACAAATAAGCGTGTGAAACTACACTCTCCTCAGGTGCCTATCCGTGTATTTTTGGACCTGTCCTCACTGCCCTGTGTACCTTTAAGCCAGCCAGAGGAACTCTTAAGACTAGACTTGATGACTCCGTATTTGAACACCTCCGACAGAGAAGTAAAGGTAAGGGCAGCGTGCAAATACCCTGTTCAGGTAGATAGTCTATGTTCTCAGGTAAGTGTTCTTGTCTTATTTTTATCACTTCCTTTAAAGATTTAAAAAAAATTCTTAAAGCTGGGTGTGGTGATGCATACCTTTGATCTCAGCACTTGGGAGACAGAGGCAGCATGATTGTTGCAAGTTCAAGACCAGCCCAGTCTTGTTCCAAACCAGCCAGGACTACATAGTGAGACCCTGTCTCATACAAAGAACTCTTTTTGTCTCTCTGTGTGTGTCTGTGGGTATGCATCAACCATGGGTGTCAGTTCTCGGGAACTCTGTCCACCTTTCCTGAGTTAGGAGTCTTTCATTGGCCTGGAACTCATGGATTAGAGTAGACTGGCCAGGCAATGATCCCGAGATCCTCTTCCTCCATCTTATAGTGCTCAGCTACTCTGCCATACCTGACTTTAGTTACATGGGGTTCTGGGGCTCAGGTGGATCCTGATTGAGCTGTCTTGCCAACACCTTGATGTTTCAAGTCTTTTCTTTTGATTTATGTATTTACAAGTATGTGTGTGTGCACGCGCACAAGGATCTTTTGCTATAGAAAACTAACACCAGGTGCATGTGCCACTTTGGCACACCTGGCTTTGCATGGGTGTTAGGGAACTGAGCCTGGGCCACCAGGCTCTGCAAGCAAGTGGCTTTAACTGTTGAGCCATCTCAAAGTAGTTATTAGCAAACAAAACAGGTTAATATTGAGTGAATAAAGTTTAAATTTTTGTATTTAAAATTGACTAAAAAGAGGACTGGAGAGATGCCTCAGTGGTTAAGGTGCTTGCCTGCAAAGCCCAAGACATAGGTTTGATTCCCCAGTTCCCACATAAAGTCAGATACACAAGGTGGTACATGCATCTGGAGTTCGTGTACAGTGGCTAGAGGCCCTGGCACTCCTTTTTCTCTCTCTAGTAAAATTTAAAATTGACCAAAAAGCAAGAATTACTTATCCCAGTGTTGTTTTCCCTGATGACGTTTCCATACTTTCCACAGGTACGCATTTGTAGGTCGGGACGAGTGACCGCTGTTCCGTTTTGGTTTCACCTGTGCCTTGATGAAGAGGTCAGGCTGGACACATCAAGCGAAGCCTCGCACTGGAAGCAAGCTGCGGTCGTTCTAGATCAGCCCGTGCAGGTGGAGGCGGGCCAGGAGCTTGTTCTCAGCGTCCAGCACCACAAGAGCAATGTCAGCATCACAGTGAAGCAGTAAAGAACCAAGGCCAAAATTTGTCTGAATCAACTGAGATTGTAATCATAAAAGTGTATAAAATTCCTTGTAACTGTCAGATATTTTTTTAAGTGACATTAATAAAGCATGTTTGAAATTTTTATTTATTTGTATCTGTGTGCAAGATGGTCTCTTGCTGCTGTAAATCAGTTTTCCCTTTCTTTATGTGGGTGGCTGGAAAATTGAACCCAGGCCACAGACTATGAAAACAAGTACCTTTAAGTGCTGAGCCATCTCCCCAGCCCCTGAACACTTTTTATTATTTTATTTAATATTTATTTGAAAGGGGAGAGAGAAAGAGACAGAGAAATATCTTTTGGTGTGTATGTCAAGTATGTGTGCTGTGGTATGTGATGAGTGTGTTGTATATACATGTGTGTGCAGATACACATGCTGAGGCCAGAGGAGGATGTCGTGTCCTCCACTTCTGTTCATCTGTTTCCTTGAGACAGAGTCTCTCCACTTAATCTGGAGCTGCTGCTTCCACCTTTTTCCCCATCAACAAACCTCAGCAACCCTCTGGTCACCCTCGACTCCATGCAGGGCTGGAGTTACAGACGTGTGGACATGCCCAGCTGTTAAGATGTCTCAGGCCTTCTCAGGTCCTCACGCTTGTATGGCAAGCACTCCTAACCACTGAGACATCTCCCTGGACCTTTTTTTTTTTACCTTTTTTTTTTGAGGTAGGGTCTCTTGCCCAGGCTGACCTGGAATTCACTGTCATCTCAGGCTGACCTCAGACTCCACAGCGATCCTCCTACCTCTGCCTCCCATGATTAAATGCATGCACCTCCATGCCCAGCTCCCTAGCCTCTTAAGAGAGTTTTGTTAAAATATTAGTTTATGTTTAAAGAATGAGAGATCTAAAAGACAATAAATGATAAATTCTCATTTACTGAAAGACACCTAGTTGAGAGTTACTAGGTCTGCTCCTAGGGCACATGGTGATGATTAAGTTGATCTAATCTGGACTTCTGCTTTCTGCCCAGAGCATTTCAGTCATGCAGCGTGGTGGAAGCACTGGGGTCTGACAAGTCCATCTCCTGATAAAAGCAGTGGAAGGCCACAGCATTCAGCTGGTTTCTTTATCTGTTTGGATAGATGATGCTCTAATGTTAGGAAGTCAAGCCTAAGTCTAGGAAATTTAGACATTATTTGTAACATACAAAACTCCTATGTACATATATATATTAGTTGTACCTGTTTTTTTTTGTTTTTTTTCCCTATTTTTGAGTTGAAATTTTCTATGATTCGTAGTTGTCCTAAGCACAGCATCTTCAGCCAAGGGACCCTGTGTTCTACATGATGGTGGCAGTGCTTGCGGATGCTAGAGGCCGATGGTTTTATCCCCAGGTCTTTTCTCCCCTTCAGGAAGACCATCAGCTGCTTCTTTGCAGATCGTAACTTCGGGAGCAGTTAGAGAAGGAGGGATCGTCGTCTGTGGGGTCACAGTGTGTCCAAAGCCTTGGTACTGACCCATGGGTGAAGGGGGCATGGAAGATGAAGCAGAGATCGCGTCCTGTGATGACGACGACAACAAGCTTGTATGCTCGTTTTGGTCTTGATCCTCGGGAAAAAATTTTTTTCGAGGACGCCCTCTCACTGTCCTTCCTTTAAAGGAATATGAAGATTTCCACATTAGCTAGAGTTATTTTTTTTTAACCAATATACACTTGCCATTTTACAAATAGACTTCTTACTTTCCCCTCTTCCTCTTCCCTAAATTTGAAGAGCCAGTACTCATGGTACTGTTTTAAATTTTCTTATTAAAAATATATATATTTTATTTATATGCAAGGACAGAGAGAGAAAGAAAGACAATGGGTACGCCAGGGCCTCCAGCCACTGCAAACAAACTGCAGATGCATGTGCCACTTTGTGCATCTGGCTTTAGGTGGGTACTGGGGAGTCGAACCAACACCTTTAGGCTTTGTAAGCAAGCACCAAAAACACTGAGCCATCTCTCCAGCCCTGCTTCAAACAACTAGTATAATGCTGTGTGTGGTGGTGCATGCCTTTAATTCCAGCACTTGGGAGGCATAGGTAGGAGAATTGCTGTGAGTTTGAGGCCACCCTGTGAGTACTTAGTGAATTCCAGGTCAGCCTGGGCTAGATTGAGTCCCTGTCTCAAAAAACCAACCAACCAACCAACCAAAAAAAAAAAAAAAACACCAAAACCCTAGTATATTGCCTTATCAGAAGACATATGTTAACCTACATATTTATAAGAATTAATTGGCCAGTACTTACCTACATGCCTTACTTGTTCAGAAATATCATCTCTAATGTCTGAAACATCCCACATAGCGAGGAAAGAATCAAAGCAGGAACCCTCTTCGGCCTCTTGCACATAGGGTTTGTACGAGAACGTGTAATGGTGAGCCACGGCGGCAAAGAACATTTCAATACAAATAATAAAATCCTACAAGCAGCAACAAAAATATCAGACATCTTGTTTCCAAATTGTTAACTCGTAGGTGCTTTTCAAAGGTACCTAATTGTCAATATTTTTTAAGCTCCAGATTATACTCATTTTTCCATTTCCAAAATAATTTTTACTTCATCATAACATGACCATCCAAGATGCATTAAGCCTTCACTAGGTTTTCTCAGCAAAAAACACAAGCTCTCTCCACCCACCAACGACCCAAAGGAAAGACGAAGGAAGAAGTCAGTAATCGTGGCCCATTTCTGCAGTGTTCCCGTTGTCTCCCCTGTAGCCCTGAGCCTGCATGTGGTCAGTGGTGGGGACGGTCAAGTGTGGAGCTCGGACAGCATGACTTACTTGGAGTCCCGTGGCCACGGCTTCCACACTTTGCCACTCCCAGGTGTGCTTGTCAGAAATGACGCCCACTTTCACCAACAGCGCAATCACCACTGCTTGCCTGGAGATGGAAAGGGAAATGCCGGCCCCACGAAGCACACATGCGTGGTCACATTCAGGTTTGTGTTTTGAGGTAGGGTCTGGCTCTAGCCCTGGCTGACTTGGAATTAGCTACGTAGTCTCAAGATGGCCTTGAACTCATCAATCCTCCTATCTCAAGGTGAATGGCACCACACGCAGCCTCAGACTATTTTTTAAATATATTTTTAAAATATTTTATTTATTTGAGAGAGAGTAAGAAAGAGGCAGAAAGAATGGGCACACCAGGGCCTCCAGCCACTGCAAAGGAATATAGACACATGTGCCACCTTGTGCATCGGCTTGACGTGGGTACTGGGGAATTGAACTTAGGTTCTTCTGCTTTGTGGGCAAACACCTTAATCACTAAGCCATCTCTCCAGCCTTCAGACTTTTTTTTTTTTTT
>PVHP010034268.1:0-19161 GCA_004024765.1 Zapus hudsonius
TATACCTATTTTCGTAGTCAGTCACATGCCACAGTCTTCAGATTCTTCAATTCTCTCCCTCCAGCTTGGCTGAGTAGCTGGGAAAACTTTCATCTCAAGCCAACAGTGATCCATGGTAGCCCTTGTAAAGTCCTAGTATGTCCAATACATCTTCTGGTTTCCAATGCAAACCACATTCCACCTTCCAATGGCTTTACTGGTCCATTAGGGACTCCACGCCCTGTTACAAATACCACATCTCAGAAGCAGCTCCTAGAACAATGTGCACTTCATGACCCACTCCATGCATGCATTTCTCATGCTTCCAAAAGCAATACCAGGTATGCTGGACACAGCCATGTTGTTAATTCAGGGACAAAATAGAAGTGACTTTTAAGAGCAGATTTCTTTCTTTGCAATTTCCTTTCCACAGAGTTTGCACAGAACATCTTTCTGTCCTTTCTGGGTGGAAACACCTCAGGCATCTCTCCATTTTTTTTTCATTGTAAAGCAATTGGGCCATAATCAAAAGCCAGTCTCTGCCAATAAGTTAAACTTGCCTTGAGGTTTTTCTAACTTCAATTCTTAAATTCTCAGCCCCATACCCATTGCCAAGCAGAGAGTCCATTACTTAAATTTAGCCTTGGTTAATCACTCTTGGCATTGGCAGTAGGATGCATCCACCACTTGACCCGGGCAAACACTTCTATTAAGGTTTTCTGCAGTCTCTCCTTCCCCGTAGAAAGTTCACAAGCCAAGCCTCCAAATGCAATTCTCTCTGTACTGAGCATTTCTAAATTATCACCAGAATAGTCTATAAAACTTGGCTTATCACTCTGGAAGGCATCTTCAGTTGCAAGTACCAGGTCCATGTCCATTCCTCCAGAATACAAGTTCCAGAAGATCAAAATCCACATGGGCAGATTCATCTCAGCGAATCATCCCAGTAGTGGTTCCGAATCTGTTGCAGTCAGCCACATGCGGCTATGATGAATCTTCAAACCAGGCACAATTTTGGGGAGGAAAGTATTTATTCAAACTACAGATTGAGGGGAAGTCCCTTAACAGTGAAAGAAGCTGATCCTCTTTCACAGGTCAGAGCAGAGAGAAAAACCCATCACCTACACCGCACACACAATAGCAAACAGGCAGGTGGGCCAAGGAGAGAATCTCTTCTCCTTTATATAGCCTCAGGGAATGGTCTCACAATCCTTCTCCATACTTAATGGCTTCCTGAGTCTGAAATTTTCTTCCTGCATTGCCCACACTGGAAAGGATCTTTACTTACAGCTTCTTTGAGCTTCTTTACATATTGACCCTTGCTAAGAGGCTGTCTTCCTGTAAACATCCTCAGAGGCCCACCCAAGATAAATTAAAGATCCTAGTTGACAACAAAACCTAACCATCACATCTACTAACTTATTTTACAAATTCAGAAGAAGGCCCATACTAAAATTCAGTATAGACATTGGACTTGATGGCTCATGTGTGTGATCGTGCCACTTTGGAGGCTTAAATAGGAGGATCATCATAAGGTTGAGGCCAGCCTGAGATACAGTATAAGTTCCAGGTCACCATGGGTTGGAGGAAGACCCTGCTCAAAACAAAGTGAAAAAAACAACCAAACATATATGTACACACACTATAAGAAAATTCAACTATATATATATCCAAAAAATTTCTGGTAAACCCAATGCAACACTACATAAAAAATACCATACACAATTTTTTTTCATACAGCACAATCTTGTGTGTAAAAAAAAATGAAACTGGGACAATAAATGATCAGTAATGTTGTAGAATAAAAAAGATACATGTGAAAATGAGAGATGTTTCTAGCCCCTATCATCAAAGTATCTGGAAAACATTTAGAAAACAATATAATAATAGCTACAAAATACTTGAAGATTAAATTAATGAATGAAGCTTAAAGTTCTCTAGATTAGAATCAATAAAACACTCAAAAGAAATGGAATATAGTGCAAATAAAACACATTTCATCTTCATGTATTGGAAGAGTTTATGAGAAAATGTCTATGACATCCAAAGCAAGAACATGTAGAATGTATTGTCTCAATGAAAATTAATGCTTAAAAATACATTAAAAAATCCCAATATTTAGAGAGAAACACAAAACAGTCAAAACAGACAAAATAAAACAGGAGGTAACACTTTTCCTGATTTTAAAATCTGTATATTTCAAAGCTATAGTTAAAGAAAATAAAAAATAGTATTGGCAAAAAATGATCATATATATCATATATATATGTGATCATTTTTATGATTTATGTATATGTGTATATATATATATATATATATATATATATATATATATATAGAGAGAGAGAGAGAGAGAGAGAGCAAACATATATCTAGATGAATGAAAAAGAATATGTAGCCGAGAAGTAAATGCACATATTAATAGTTAGGAAAATCATGTTGGAAGCCTGGAATATAGACCCTGATCTCAGACCACAACCAAAAGTCAGTTTGAAGTAGATTGAACCTAAGAATAGTTCTTACTTTCTGTTGACATTCTCAATCTGTTCTGGCATATTGTTAAATTTTTAAAATTAAACTCCTAACCATATTTAACATACTTATTTGTAATAATTAAATGCATGGTATAGTTGTATCTGATTTTCATATTTGCTTGGTCTCTCTGTATTGTGTGTCATTGCTGTTGCTCTAGGTTGCTTTTATCTTTTAGACTACCATGTGATTTTTTTTGCTAATTTTCAATGTCAGAAATGATATTTCACACAATACTAAGATGAAAGTCCTTCAAAGAATTTTTTTTATGCTAATATGTCTAGAAGTTTATCTGTGTTTACTGGTTGGTTTAACGACTGGTGCCAGAGAGTTGTAAATTTTCTCTGATCCTAATTCACTTCATGCAGTGATTGTTTCATTGCAAGTATAACACATTCTTATGGAAATTGTCTATATTGTTCTTTTATACAATTTCTATTCTTCTGAGATAACCCATTTATTACTAATTATAACTATTTTCTTTTTAATTCTTTAAACACATTCAGAAGTTAAAGTACTTGTCTGCTATTTCTGACTCTTTTTAGATTCTTTTTCTATTGATATGTCTCTAAATTACAATTCATCTTTTACCTCTTATGTATAGCAATTTTCATATTCTCAGTATTCTGAATACACTCTAAAAATGTATAGGATAATTTATCACCCACCAAAGGCAATTGCATATTTGTTTAAGTATGAAAAAATATTCTTAACTTTGCATTCTATAATTCTTGGTTTGACTCTTTTTAATTAAATCTAAAGAATTACTTATTTACTTGCTTATTTGCATTTCATATATTGTTTGAGACAGAGTCTTACTCTATAGCTCTAGCTGGCATGATGTTCACTGTGTAGTCCTGGCTGACATCAACTACAATGCAATCTTCCTGTATCAACCCACATTGCCAACTGCTAGGACTGCATACATGAGCCACTGGACAAAGATTTTGGTTTTATTTATCAGTCTATTTGAATTTTATCCATTACTCCTGGGAGATCATCATTATTTTATATATGGTTTCAACTAATAAGGTGTGACTGGTTATGGATTTCTCAATATGTTTTTCAATAGTCTTACAAAAAATTTAACATCTCCAGTAGCCTTTAACTTTGATTCTTGTCACCTCAAGTGAAGAAAGTCTTTTCATTTATTGTTATCCTCTTCCCTGATTCCTAGTGAAGAAAGCATCACAATAGCGAATACAAAGTAAACATGGATTCACTGCTCAATTATCTTCTTCCAAGATCTTTATTCTTATTCTTACTAGTATATAACATCTAAAAAAAGTTACCTTATATGTCTGATCTAGTTTATAGTGTTTATAAAAGACAAGCAAATCTGTAAACAGTTATTTCATAATAGAAGTAGAAATGTAAATGATTATTTACACAGGAAGTGTTGGGTACCAATATTAGTGGAATTATTTGGTCAGGAAAGAGGCAAGATAGCATATTGGATAAGAATATAGACTATGAATGTTACTGTCATGTATAAATTTTTGGCTAGACATTTTGCACTGATTTGACTATTGGTATAAATTCACTCATGATATAGAAACATCACTTGACAAAACAGGATTAAAATGTTGGTACTAATTTTGTGTTCATGTTATGAATATACAATTACTTCAAGTGGAAAGTATTTAGAACAGAAATTAGCAAATACTGAATGTTTAATATATTAGTAACTTTGGGAAAAATTTCTATGTAGGTACTAAATAGGATCAAAATCCCTAAATTATCTGCTCAGGTAGGGACAAACATAGCTTTTACATCTTTAGCTGATGTAGCATTCTTTTGGCTCTGATACTGATAATGCTATAATTCTTTGGTCTATCTTAAGATACTCAATATCTTCCAGTTATAAAAGTAAAATATTTTGGTTGTACAGGTGGAGGAGTATATGTGGTTTGCTAGGTCCAAGCAGTATGGAAATACCATATAGCTCTCTTGTTCTCATTGGTGTCCTTTTTATGCTTGTAATTGAAATCAGCAATAAAACAGTTGATGATTCACTTGTAGAAGTCCTCTACATATGATTGTGTGATTTTGTGTATTCAGCTCGAGATTTGACCTCAAAGATTCTATCCTTAAGAGAAAAGACTGACACATCAAAAGTGCCCTCTCTTGAGACAAAAATCAGTATATTTCTATCATCTTTAACCATCATACCTAATCCATAAATGTTGGGATTTGCTAAGTGGGACACGGAGGACATAGGGTTAATGGGGTGTTGAACAGGCTGAAACCTTGGTAAACTTATACTATCCAGTAGGAGTTTCACCACCTCCACCCTTAACTCTAAAACTCCTGACTCCCTAAGCAAGCCACAGGAACCCAGTGTTCTCACCCCAGCATGACTGACAATAAGTGTCAGACCCAGGTGACAAAGTTCTCTGTAACCATCCCCATCAGACCATGGATAAAATTATGTATTTCCCACTGCTCAGGCCCCCAATTTTACAAGTTAGGTATTCACAGGTTGTCTGCACTCACCTATCCACTCCCAGGATGCCCACCATCCTGACTGACCAATCCCCTTGCCCTCCCCTGCCCCTCATCCTCCTGGCTTCTTTTCTCTATAAGTGTAACCTCTCCCCATTCAATAAATGACACATGGATACACAATACACTTTTGCTCACGTATGTGTCCCCAGAGCATCCTCTCATATTTTGCCGGCAATGCCCAGTGCACACCCCCAGCTCTGTGGAACCACCCCGAGGCAGCAGCTGCTGCCTTCAACCAGCTTCTCCTCTGCAGTGGCTGATGGTGCCTCCGGAGGAGAAATGATGCATAAGCAATAGCAGCAGTTCATTGATTATTCTAAGTACCCTAAGATCAGGCTGGTTTTAACACCTTTCAGTTTCCTGCCCCTGAAAATCATTAGAGTAGGCTGATACTGTGACTACAGCATTGGTACAGTCCAAGGTAGACTTCTTCAATTTTCTTCCTTTTTTTTTTTTAGAACCATAGACGACACCTCCTCTGTATAGAAAATTTTTATTCCTTTTTCTTCTTCTACTTAGTCCTTGGACCTGTCAAAATCATTGACCACCATTAAGTGTCATTGCTTCATATGAGACTGAATGACATCATCATCAAGCCTCCAATCACTTTGTCGCTGTCAGTATAGGCAATATAGCTTGGTATGATTTTGTTTCTCTGGTCTTAGGCAATTATTTCCCCTATTCCATGCTGGAAGACACCCATACAAGAGTATGTTGTGTCAAGATCAATGCCAACAGTAAGTCCCCTAAACATGGTTGCTTGTGAGTCAGCCCAAATATGCTAGCAATGAAATTGCACAGAACCCTAAAGTTGTGGAGTCTCCATATTCAATTAGCTACAAATGGGGAATTGACCTCAACAGGCAATTTGGAGAGGAAGAAATACAAATTGTCAACACTGATTTGAGAAAATGTTCAATGTCATTAATCATTAAAGAAATGCAAATCAAAATAACAATGAGATACCACCTTACTCCAGTCAGAATGACAATAATTAAAAAACCTACCAATAATAGATGCTGGCATGGATGTGAGGGAAAAGAGACAGAAATTCACAGCTGGTGGGAATGAAAACTTGTATAACCACCATGGAAAACAGTATGGAGACTCCGGAACAAGATGGATATAGAGCTACCAGTGGACCCAGCTATCCCTGTACTGGGCATCTACCCCAAAATTCTCTTGCTGAAGTACAGAGATATTTGCTCAACCATGGTTATAGCAGATCAATTCATAATAGCAAAGAATTGGAATCAACCTAAATGCCCATCACTGGATAAATGGTTATCAAGTTGTGGGACATATACTCTATGGAATTCTACTCATATAAAAGGAAAAATGATATAATGAAATTTAAATAAAAATGGATGGACTTCAAGCAGAGCATTTTTAGCAAGCACACACCTGAGCAGAGAGCCAAGTGTCAAATATTCTCCCTCATATATGATTCCTAACCATGTTATATCAGAATACTAAGGAAATCTTTCAATGATCAGAGAGACTGTAAAAGGGAATAGAAAGAATTGGGGGGGAATGGGAGGGTAGGGTTACTCATACAGTAAAATAAACTAATAATGAATTGACAACATAAAACCCTAGCTTTTATACAGTAAGCTCTTAAGGAAGCTGAAAGAACCACCTTGTACCAGGGGCCATGAACAAAATGGGAGGAAGCCTAGCCTCAAGAATAAATGCTCAGGCCTACATCTCCCTGTACCACTTATTGGTTCCTTCCCACACTGAGCTGTTGATCAAAGAGACCCATGAGGTTCCAAAAATATCACAAACTCCTGTCAAAGCTCTTGATTGCCTGTCCCAGGCCTAAGGTAAAACCCTATTGCTGAAGAAATCACAATTTCATCAAGCAACACTAATATATACTGCTAGATCCAGAATGGTAACCAGCTCAAAGATGGTAGCATGTGTAGCACTGGAAGGTGTTACATGAGCTGCCTGCCGAAATTGGTCCATGATATATGGAGACAGCAGAGACCACTGATATACAATAAAGATGGTTGTCACGAGAATGCTGAACACATGGCTATATGGAAAAGACCAGCAAGTCAAGAAAAACTCATCTGTGCAATAGTGGCACTAAACTGAGGAGGGTAATCAATGGCTTATTGATTGGCTAAGAGATCTTCTCAGTGACAAGGAACCCTTAACTGGGACTGGGATCCATGGCATAATCCCATGGGGACCAATATCTCATGCTCCTAGAGGAAATTCCCACTACCAGAGAGCTTCAGATAGGCTATACCCATTAGGAGCTAGCCGAAACAGCAATGTTGTCTAATTTAAACTATATTGATCTCACTCTCCAATGGAGACTCTGTATTTTTCAGAAGGTAGTGAGAGAGCACAGGACAACTGAATCCCACCAACAAGACATTGGATGATGGCTGACATCCTGGCAGGAGATAAACCAAACTTCACCTTCACACAGGGCACAAATGAAACCTCGGAGAAAGTGAGGAGACAAACAGGAGACCAATCACCATAGCAAGTCTGATAACCCATGAAAGGTTAATGGAGACAGACATCAACAATACCCAACAAAACCCAGGGCAAAGATCCAGAGATACTTAAGATCTCAATGATTAAGCAGACTTAAAAATCACCCACTATGACTCAGTGAACTGAGAAGATGAGGGGGTGGAAAGATTGTAAGAGACATGGTAAGGGAGAATATCCAGGGACATTGCCCTCTCAGCAACAATACACAAAAGGGGAAGAAAAAAAGAAAGAAAAACTGACAACCTCTGGTGCTGTTCCATACCACCTAACCTATGGACAGATCCAGTGTGCACACCAAGGTAGTACCTCAGTGGGTAGGGGACAGACAGGAGGGGCACCTTCACAAGATTTGCAAACCTCCATGTTAGCTCTCAGCATGATAGTGCTATAGCTCCTTGACAAAAACATTATAAATTCACCTTGGAAAACTCAATTTCTTATGTGTTCACTGTACTTAAGGTAGCATTACAACTAGTGAAATTGGCTTTGATTACAAAAAAACACTCATATCATTCATTACCCTAATTATTGATAAGAAGTTTTTATGTTTTAATTTTTTGCAGATATTACATAGATACTCTAGATATTATACTCTAGATATTATCCCCATATCTGAGGAAGAATTAAGAAAGATTTTGTCCCATTTTGTAACTTTGCTGTACACTTTGATAATAGTTTTCTTTGTTGTATGTGAACTTGTTAATATCATGTAATCATATGTGTGGGATCTTGCAGTTATTTGCTGGGTTTTGAAGTCATTGTCAGAAAATTCCTGCCTTTACCTATGACTTGACTTGGATTCTCTATCTTTTACTTAACAATTTTGGTATTTCCAGTTTTAAATTTAGGTCTTTGTTCCATTCTTTTAATTGGCAGAGATGGTGTATTGCTGGTGTGTGTCAGTCAGTTCTCAAGACACATGCAGGTAGAACACAGCAAGTGTCTCACACAAACTGCCTCTTGTAGAGTACTGACAAAGTTCTTTCTTGTAAGCCAAACCTCACAGTCCATAGTTCTCACTGCACTCAGGTGTTCCCAACTCTGACCAGAATGGTCCATCAAGCTGTACTTATAGCACTGCAAGACTTCTCTTAGTCTGAAGTTTCAAATGCTTACACATTCCTTCTGCAAATCTGGCTTTTTTGGCCAAAAGGCCAAAGCCACAGAATCAGGGTTTTATCAGCTACCACATATCCTACTCTCTGGTACCATAACTGTTGTAGTCAAACTTTCTTGTTGCTGTTCAGAAAGAACCCAACCAAAAGCTTCTTGTGGAGGAGTGGATTTATTTTGGCTTCCAGGTTTGAGTTGAAGCTCCATGATGTCAGGGAAAATGATGGCATGAGCAGAGGCTGGACATCACCTCCTGGCCAACATCATGTGGACAATAGCAGCATGAGAGTGTGCCCAACACTGTCAAGGTGAAGCTGACTAAAACCCCCATAAGCCAGCACTCAAAAACACTGCTCCAATAAGGTTCTAATGCCCAAACTGCCTTTAGCTGGGGATCGGGCATTCAGAACACATTCGTTTATTGGGGCACCTGGATCAAACCATGATATTATGGTTTTTGGTGGTGGTGGTAGTGATGGTGCTGTGAGTGTGTGTGTGTGTGGAGGTAAGAGGACAGCTTTCAGGTGTATGTTCCAGCCTGCCACCTGGAAGGTTTTGTGTTCTTAACTGCTACTTTTGCCAGGACAATTCCCAAGATTTCATTGGATTTTCCTGTTTCTGATGCCCTTCTTAACTGTAGAATTTCATCCACTTTACTGACAACAGACTTCCTATTGAGAGTCAGCTTATTTTATCTAGTCTGACAAATACCTGATGAACTTTATTCCATTGCTTTTTAATTATTATTATGCTTTTGTTTTTTGGGATTTTTTTAAAATTTTAATATCACCTAGAATGTTAGTTTTCATGAATTGATAGGCTAGTAATCTAACCTACTCTTACTTAAAATAGATTTTATCATGTTTATTCTAATGTGAAAACCTAATGATAGGTACAAAATACATGCCATGGCTATAGTTTCATAGGAAATAGTTTAAAGAATGAGCTTTTCTATGATGAAGGCTTGGTAGAAATCAGCTGAGAATCCATCTGGTCCTAGATTTTTCCTTTTGGGGACTTTCTTGATTACATTTTCAATTTCTGTGGATATGATAGGTTTATTTAGAGAATTTATCTGCTCTGGGATAATCTTTGGTAGTTGGTAGGTGTCCATTTCTTCCAGGTTCTTCAATTTTGTGCAGTAGAGGTTTTAGAAGTATGACATGATATTTCAAATCCCTTCAGGATCTGGTGTTACCTCACCATTGTTATTTCTGATTTTGGTGATTTGGGGCTTCTCTGCTCTTAATTTGATTAGATTGGCCAGGGGTTTCTCGATCTTATTAATTTTTTCAAAGAACCAACTCTTTGATTTACCTATTTTTTAAATTGTTTTCTACATTTCCAATTCATTAATCTCAGCTCTGCTTGTCTTGAGCTCCTAGGGTTGGATTTTTCCAAGTGTTCTAATGACCTTAAGTGGGTGGTTAGGTGGTTGATTTGAGAGCTCTCTGTCTTTGTTATGAAGCCATTTAGAGCAATGAGTTTCCCCCTTAGGACTGCCTTCATTGTGCCCCACAATTCTGGTAGGATGTATCACAATTATTTATTACTAGGAAATTTTCAATTTCCTTTTTGATTTCTTGTGTGACCCACTCGTTGTTAGAGAGTGTATTCTTCAGATATCAATAGTTGGTGTAGTTTCTGTATCTTCTCCCATTGTTAATTTCTATCTTTAACATATTGTGGTCTGATATAATGCAGGGGGATTACATCAATCTTCCTGAATTTGTTGAGGGAAGAGTTATGACCTAGTATGTGGTCAATTTTGGAGAAGGCTCCATGAGCTGCTGAGAAGAATGTATATTTTGTGTCCTTGGGGTGGAATGTTCTGTAAATATCTGTTATCCCTAGCTGGTCGATGGTGTTGTTGAGCTCTGTTATTTCCCTGCTATCCTTTTGTTTGGATGACCTGTCTAGGGATGATGGTGGAGTATTAAAAAGTCTCCTACTATGATTGTGTTGGGGTCAATATCTGTTTTGATTTTGAGTAAATTATGTTTTATGAAATGAAGAGCCCTTGAATTTGGTGCATATGTATTTAAGATAGTGATATCTTTTTGTTGGATCATTCCCTTGATGAGTAGGAAGTTGCCATCATTGAATTTTTTATTTATTTTGGCTTAAAGTCTATTTTGTCAGATACTAATGTAGCCACAGCAACTTTTTTCATTATTCCCACATGCCTGGAAAATTGTTTTCCATCCTTTTACCCTTAGGAGATTACTGTCTTTAGAGATGAGGTGTGTTTCTTGAAGGCAGCAGATGGAAGGGTCCATTTTCCTGATCCACCCTGCTAGCCTGTTTCTATTTATAGGAGAGTTAAGTCCAATTACATTCAAAGTTATAACTGTAACTTTTGCTTTAAGTCCTGCCATGTTGGAGGGATTATGGGGGTTGATATATGAACTGTTATTAGCAACAACTTGGTGTAGTTTATTGTGCATGTTCTCTGTTCCTCTCCTGGGGTTGGTTGCTTGTCTCATTTGCATGGAAAATCTGAGCTGGTGGATATATAAGGAAGTGAAGTGATACGCATAAGATGATGGACATTATAGTTAGGTATAAAATAAAGCTCATGTAGACCTTTAAGTCACAATGAAGAGGGGAAATTTTGATATTTATATCTTTCTATGGTGTTTGATTATTTTTTAATAAAGGTTAAATAATATGAAATTAATCAATATGTATCCATGCTATTTCCAAGTGATTTATGTCCAATTTATTTACTTTGAGTATAACTATATAAGCCCATGAAAATAGTTTAAATAAATTATGACTTGTATAGCCTTTGTCTAAACATGGTAACCCAACAAAATGAATTATAATCAATACATTATTTAAATCTAACACTAGAAGTCACTGATTATCAGCCCACTAATATTTACTATCTAAAAATTATCTGTTATGTAACTACGATGTTAAGTAATAAAATAATTACTGTAATTTGTTTAGCAAAATCATTTTCTTCACTGTTGAGAAAAAGTATGTGATGGTTGTTTATGTTCTGTTGTCAAATTGATCAGATTAGGAAGAAAGAGACATACTTCTTGTTCAGGTCTATTATACTGTTTCCAGGAAGGATTAACTGAGAGAATTCCTTCCTCCATAGTGGGCAGCACATCCAGTGGTGGACAATATATAAAGAGGTCCTTTCCACCTGTTTGCCCATGCTACTTTGTGGTGGGTGAATTTCATCCTGGCTTACCTGGTTATTTACTCATTCAAACATCTACAGTGTTTTGACTGTACTTAACAGACATTGAAGTGAGTTTCAGTAACCTCCCAACATGGAGTGAAGACCAGTGTTTTCCTGGAATCCCTCCAGGATTTCAGTACTAGGTTGGGGACTACTAATGCTGCCAGTCTCCTGGATTGAGAAGCCACCAGTTTCCTTTCCTCTAGAAGATATCTATTGTTGCACAGTCCATCTAATATCTTGTAAACTAATCTGATAAATATCGTTTTTATATCCAAATTCACTCTATCATTTCTCTTCTTGAAAGCACTGACTAATATGAAATGTAATCAGTGTGACTAGAATTAGTATTTGTATGAGATTATTAAGGAACTTTTAGTTAGTTTTTAAGTATACTGTGAACTATTTATACATCATAATGATTACTTTTATATACCAATATAAAATAATGAAAGGATTTAGTAGTTCTGATCCTAGATTTTATCATAATGACATCCATTTTAATTGTTCAAATTTGGAATTCTTTCAAAATAATGGTTTATATGTTTATTAATTATTCATAAAATGGTATATTTTTATTTAAGGTCTTATATATTATTAAGTATTTCTCACACTTAATGAATATTTATTTCATGAGCATCTATTCTATGTATTTATTACTGATTCTATTGCTTTTCCAGGGATTATTTTATAACCATTAACTATTATAGTTCATGAATTCAATAACCTATATCTCTTATTTATGATTTAAATAAAGCAACACACAATATGTCCATTTGGGTGTGATGTGATAATATATCAAAATGGAAGTTGAACAAGTTTACAATAAGAGCACATCACTATTTAATCTAGGAAATATTTTAGAGTAGGGAAAATTTTATTTCATCTATTTCTCACCTCAAAAATCCATGCTTATTTACCTTTTTAAGGGTTGTTTTCTTCTATATTAAGAGCCCTTATTTTGGTATTAAAACAAGATCATTTTCTCATAGCAGTGGCTCACATTAACACGCTGTTAAAACTTCTAGGCATTGCTCTCAATAAGCTTCAAGGACTTTTCAAATTAAAATGTTACTTTAAAAAATACGTTCATTTTCCACATAGGGAATCTGAGACTCAGAATGGAAATGATAGTCAATGTTAGTTGCCTGCAACTACAATCCAAGGCATTTGTCATACAGATATTTCCATTAAATACATTTTTTTCCAAAAACTATTTCCACTTCTCCAAGTGTTCCTTATTTTTCTTTTCATCAAAATGCTGGAGAAAACAGTATAGCATTCTAATTAATTTGCTCAATCAAACTTTATAATATCATATTAAAAGATTACTATAATAATTTTTGAATATTTCCATTAACCTATCTAGTCTTACAAATATAAGTTTCTCTCACCCTAATCAAAGCCTTCTATCAGTCCACTTATTGTTTAATCTATCATACTCTCTAAATAAATGTTTTCCAATACTATTTTTACTTTCTATTTTGACACATACTGATCTTACTGTGTGTATCAATGACCTACGTGAGACTTCTTCCAGTCCATGCTTGGAATCAGCACTGTATCTTTATGTATTTTCAATGTGTCTTCCTGGTGCCTTGTTGGTATTCAAAATGCTTTACCTTTCATTTTTCAAAACATTTCTACTCTTGGCTTATCTGACATTATACTCTAAATATTTTCTTGTTGTATATATTGATATTGATTTCTAGAAATGATTATAGATTTATTGGTTGCTATTTTTTGTTTATCTTTATTTTTTGTATTGAGGCAAGATCTTGGTATTTAGTCCCAGTAGGCCTCAAACTCACAATGTATCTTAGGCCTTGAACTAGAGAATAAACCTGTCTTAGTCTTGTTAGTGTTTGGATTACAGGCATGAGCCACCTCTCCTGACTTGGTCTTTCTTTAAATGCTTTTGACTATAGGGCTTTGTCCTAGGCCCACTTCTATGCATTCATGAATATTTATTGAGCACCTCTATGTGCTAAGCATATGGACTGAGATGAGTCTGATTTAAACAGATAAAATATAACCTGCCTTTGATGAACAAATGTCTAAACCCAGTACAATAGCAGTGTAAATCTATAATCCCAGTACTTGGAAGGCTGAGAGGAGGATCTCAAGTTTGAAGCCAGCCTGGACTGAATGAAATCTTGCCACCCAAAATAAAATTATCACTTAGAGTGTTCTCTCTCTGCAACCCACTATGAGTAACCTCTCCCAATTTGTGTCTTTTTAATTTAAAAAAATAATTTTTCTGTTTATTTTTTTGAGGTAGGGATGGCTACAGAAGCTGGAATCAAGTGGTTGTATTAAGTCCATAGTGAAGAAGCAGAGAGCAATAAATGCTGCTACTCAACCATCCTTCTTCTTATTATTCAGTCCAGGACAAAAGCCCATAAAATGCTGTTGCCCACCATTAAGGTGGGACTTTCAAACTTAATTAAATTAATCAAATCAATCCTTCACAGATGTTGCAGCTACTAACCTAATCTACTTTAGCATGCCCAAAGGCTAGTTTCTTAGTTGGTCCATGTTCCTATAAAGTTGAAAATCAGTATAAACCATCATACAGGCTGTTTGGTGGAAATACATATCTATCAACATATATTAAGGCAAATTTTTATCTCTAACTTTCCAAGATTTCATCTCTAGCATGAAAAAGTGTTGACTTAACATTAACTCTATTTTCTGCACTATAAATATCACAGTCATTTGGCCTATTTATGTTACATTTTTTAATAATAAATTTTCTTTCATAGAATTATTTTTCAATTCCTGGAACACACCATTTGGATTATGGTGCATTATTTTTTTTTTACCATATATTGCTAGAATCCATTATCTAATATTTTATTTAGGATATTCACAACTATATTTATAATTAATATTGGTCAGTACTATTTTGTGCTAGTGCTAATTTTTTTTAATTCATTAGTCATGGATGCTAAATTTTTACCAATTTTTCTGTATTTTTTTAGATGATTGCATGCCTTTCGAAGGCAATGACTTTACTAAAAGAAATACCACTCTTGGATATACGCCTAAAGTCTATTATATCAATATATCACTGAGATAATTTGATAGTCATGTTTATTGCTGCAATATTCACAACCACCAAGAAATGGAAGCAGTGCAAATATCTATCAACAGGTGAGTGGATAAAGAAATTGTGGTACATATGCAAAACAAAAATTTATACAACCATAAAGAAAAATTA
This sequence comes from Zapus hudsonius, assembly GCA_004024765.1. NCBI lineage: Eukaryota > Metazoa > Chordata > Mammalia > Rodentia > Dipodidae > Zapus > Zapus hudsonius. The sequence continues at coordinate 15,072 of PVHP010034268.1, forward strand.
AAACTAGAACATTTGTAAGAAAAGCAGGTATAACTGGAATTCATTATACAAATGAAATATTCCACTCTCAATCACAGTATTTTTCTCATATACAGAGTTTAAATTAGGCGGGTGTGTGTGTCTGTGTATCTCTCTCTGTGTTTGTTTATAAGTGTAACCATGTAGATCACAAATCTTGAAACAGGACCATGAGAGAAGAAAAAGAGATATTAAAGACATTAGGAATAGTGGACAATGGAATTGATATCAGATTGCAGAAGGAGAGATTGTGTGTTGTAAAGAAGATAATCAAATAGAGGGGAGCTTTTTATTACAATAAAGCCCATGCCATTTTCAAACATCTTAAAGTATGTAAAGATAAATGCTACCATAAATAATAAGGATATCTTCCAAGTGTTCTTCAATTATTTACAAAAATAAAATTGGAATCTGGGAAGATTGCTAAGTGGTTAAAGGCACTTGCTTGCAAAACTTGCCTGTAAGAGTTCCATTCCCAAGCCACCCACATTAGCTGAATGCAAAAAGTGGTGCAAACATTTCAATTTCATTCACAGGGGCAGGAGGCACTAGAAGAAATGAGTTGAAAAATAAAAGTGAAGGAATATTGCATTTTGAATTTGTTAAGATATGAGTAGCATATTAATTATAAAAGGAATATTTTCTTGCAGAAAATATAAATTGCACAAAATTAAAACGGATTATTTATGATGTAGCCATTCAACTGAAAGTGTCAAATTTAAAATGTCAGTCCAAAACCAGTGCATGTTGTCATTGTACAATACTTTTAATGACAGGGAATATTTTATGCCATTTACAATATAACAATCTTAATGAAAATAATAGGATGATAAATGGAGGAAGAAAGATATAGCAAACTTATTTTATCCTTCAAAAACTAACTCAAAAGGGAATTTACTACAAAATTAAACTAATAAATGTATCATAAGAAGTTTATGGGCTGAAGGGAAATTAAACTAAAGGGATAGATAGAAATAAATTCATTCCTTCTCAGGCTTTTTAAGATTTTTAATTATACAAGATTGCTTCATAAATGTAATTCTTTTTTAAAATGTATGTATTTATAGGAGACAATGTGATGTTTATATATATATATATACATGATACAGTGATTAAATCAAGTAAATTAACATATTCATCACTTCATATACTTATCATTTTTATAGTGAAGACATTTAAATGTACACTTGAAGAGCTATTTTGAAATAGATACCATTTTAGTGTAAGTTCATAACTGCTACAATAACACATAAGAAGAGACTGCTGTATGCCAACTCAGTTTCTCTAATATTAGGTTTCACATATGTGAGTTCTTGCTTAAATTGGAATAATTTTAAATTGGTTCCCTGTCCTACCTCCTACTCTGCATTCCTAAAAATCTACTAATTGAGAATCCTTTCATTTGTAGGGGACCGTTTCCCATCTACCATATGGTTGTCTTAACCTGAGTTCCTTGAAAAAATGGTTTAAAAAATTCATTTGAGTTTTTCTTTTTTGTCTTACTTTGCATCAAGATTTTCCTTCAAAACATTCTTGAAGTTCTTGTTGGTCTTGTATCAGTGTCTGTGTGAGTAGCTATCCTTCACATCCATTCATTTTGTAAGCAGGTGTCTTAACCAATGGTGCTACTCATCCAAAGTGGGAGGGATCAGTTTTGCCTAAGATCAACCAAATTGTTTTTTTTTTTAAATTGTTCTGGTGAAAATTATTGAAGACTCAGAAATTATGCTAATGAAAATCAAACAAACACAACAGAATATAGTGAATTAATGTTGTGTTTGGAAATACATCTTCACACAGTTGCTTACCAATAATGTAACTTTAGCAATTTTCATCATTTCCCTTAGTGTTAGTCTCCTCTTCTATAGTATAAGAACATTAATATCTGCTTAAAGGTTATTAGATGTTTATTAGATGGCATGTTAAAATTGTATCTCATATAGTTGGCATTTAATAAACACTAAATTCTTTGCTTAGGGTCAATAATAGTTTTGAGAGATATGGGTGTTAATCACTTGGTAGCCACAGGAAAATTGGAAACTGAAATAAGATAGACTATAGTTTATCTTTTGTGTTTTCTCTGTGTTCCTCCTTATTTTATTTCCTGTTCACCCTTTATTTACCTTCATCCTTCTACAAAGTGATGAAAGCCCATCATTGGTATGAATTGTTCTCTATAGTGATTCTTATGTCAGCCACATTGAATTCTCTGTAAACCTCAAATATTTTCTCAAGACACTCATCACCTATTTCTTTCTCATTTTTAGGTCATACCTTAGTGGTCTTCCATAAGCCCTTAAGATTTGATGTCCCTTTTATGTGTTATAGAACCTATTCTCTCTGTTGTAACATTAATATTTCCCTATTTTAGTATTTATTAGTGTAGCACCTCATTTATATTACAAATACTATGATGTTTTATACATACATACATCTCATACAGATGTTGAAAGTGTCAAGAGAAAAAAGAGAAAGAAGCATTTTGATAATAAAAGTTTCATTATACAAAGAATCTATAATAAAGGAAATAAATATCTCCTAAAATTTAGTATAGGAAAAACCAAATATTACTACTGTCTAAGGAAATCATTATGTTTATTCAAGTTTATGACTCAGAATCACATAATGTATTATATTAATTTGCATTAGTTCATTTATTAAAGAAAATAATCCACTCCATGCAGTTTTGTAATATTTCACATTGGTATCATTCCATGTGAATGAAAATGATGAGGTGAAAGTGTTCAATACCTACTCTCTAAACTCAATATTCTACATTTTAATAATGCAGTATCCCAATTTCACCATTTAGTTAAACTCTAAATTAGTCATAAACTATACCATATGGTTTTCTAGTCTTTTAAATTAACATATATTATTAAAATTAATCTTACAATAAGATTGATTACTTTTCAGTAATTATTCATTCTATGAGCATGAATTGGGCAAGTGTTCTCAGCAATCTAGCATTTGTACCTTATTCACAAAGTAGTAAAACCTTAAAAGACACTTTTCTATACCATAACCATTCTACTTCCCTATAACTTGAATGTTTTCTCAGCCCCTTAAATGACCAGTTCATGATGGATATAGAGAAACAAGAAGATCCATCAGTGTTATTCAATTCTATGAGAAAGTAAGTGGACAGTTTTAATATTTTTATTTCAGTTTTTACCCAGCATCTAAGTACATGATGCAGAAAAAAAAATCTCTTAAAGAGGGAGTTTTTCTAAACTTAATTTCATGCATTCTTGACATAGGCTCAAATAGGATTCGGATTCTAAATGAGGTTTGAAATACATACCAAAAATTTCACATTTGCTATTTGCTTCGAAGTACACTGTATCTCTAAAACCAGATATTTTCAAAGCAGTCAAGCTGAAAATATCCTCTGTTTTTTGGAGGGAGGTTGGGGGAACAGCAAAGGTTTTCATATATATAGTAATACTCTACCTTGTCAGTGACAAAATTCAGGTGATCTTTGAGATGTTACTTAATGAAAGAGTCTTTCCAGATTATTGTTATGTCTGCCTTTATAGCATCTAAATAAAGGTCATGAATAAAAGACCCCTGACTCTGTGTTTCATAAATATGAATTAACTTTTCCAAAATACCTGTATTACTTACTTTGTAGTATTTTACATTTGATTCATTACATTGTTCCTCCTGCTGTTTGTAACCTAGTGATGGTAATCCTCTCTGTTCTTTATATTGTTAATTTATATATCAAACCAGTTGACTAGAATTCTCTTCTCTATGTCCTCCTGAAAAATCCTACCTATCCTCTGTTGATTTAATGGCTGTGGCTGTGGGCCCCTTGTTCATCTCGTCTTTCTCTGTGGAGTTCCATTTGGATCCTCCATTGTATGGCTCTGGTGGCCCCTCTCTTGCCAGAATCTCAGCTATCGGCCTACGGTCGGTTGGTAGGGTTAGATGAGCCCCAGCACTCTCGCTGCATCCTGAAAGATACAAACACAATCTCCATCGGAGAGTGAGATCAGTGTAGGTTAACAAATACACACAATTTTAGATTACCAGGATTCGATTTTTAGTAGCCTCCCTATCAATTGGT
>PVHP010034269.1:0-19141 GCA_004024765.1 Zapus hudsonius
TTTGGAAACTGCTGTAAGCAGAAACAAACAGGTTTGCATCAATAACTGTGGTGCTTGTTTAATATGTATGTTCAAAAACAGTGAGTACCAAGTCAAATAGTTTCAATGCTCAATTATGTTAAATAGTCCCATTTGGATTGTGTCCTCTGAAATAAATCTAAGTAAATATTGATTAATGGGACAAAGCATATCAACAATGTGCTTTCTGAGCTTGTTATTACAGAGGATTAAAAATCATAGCCAGGAGAGCAAATATATATTGCAAGTTAGACTGCATCATATTTACCAAATGTCCTACATTATTAGCGAATCACTAGTGACCGAAGCAGCAAAGTGCAGTCTGTTTCCCATTCCAATCTGAAATCCACTTATGAGGCATAACAGGATGGTGATGGGATTTCAGAATAATCAATTCAGATTTTCATTTTCAAAAAAGGACCACCTGGTAGGTTTGCCCAAAATGAAACCCAAGAAGCATGTGTCAGGTTTTCCATTAGTTCTTAGCAAGTCTACAGATGTGGAGGTCAACTTAATCAATTTGTATCAAGATAATGGTCGGCACGAGCCACATAGAGTGCTTGTTAAAGTGGATGTCTATCAAAGAGGAGGCATATGAAGTGAGTGTGCAGTCAGTCTGTAACAAGGAAAGTGGGAATGTGAGAGCAGAGTGTGTTTAGGTGAGAAAGAACATTGGTCCCAGTTTCCTCAATTGCACTGGGACTTGAATTATTTAGGAACTTGACAGGAACAAGAGAAGTAAAGACTGAAAGAAGAGACTACATAACCAAAAATCACCATCACATTTATTTCCAAGGAAGGATCCCTTCTCTGATGAATTATGATGAACAGGTATGAACTAATGAGAACTGAAGTGATTCACTGAAGGAAAGAGGAGGTTGGGGGTTTGCTACTCAGAGGATGAGAGGAGATACGAAGGAAAAGGATAAGAAAAAAACAGTGCCTGAAGGTAAAACCTGAGAGGTTTTCTGCTAAAAGCATACATCTAACATGAAATGTAAATGTCCAAAGTTCAAATCCATCCATCACCCTCAGACTTCTGTATTTCATTCTCTCCAATAATCATCAATGTGTGTTTTGTGATTGTTGAATTTTTCTTTTAACCTGGTTTGTTTTTTGTCATTGTTGTTTTCCTTAAAAGCAAAGAAAAGAAACTGAATTCCATGACTGCATTAACTAGTTTTAATAAAAACCACATTTGCAGGAAGGTAGATCAAACAGTAAGCTAATAAGATAAGCCTCTCGGTACAGTTAGGTAACCAAAATCTCTAGCTGCATAAACTCAAAATGATTCCACCAAGGTAATTGTTATTGCCATTGGTTAGTGGCTGACAGACTTTTTTAGTTTTGTTTCTGTTGAAATTCTTAACAATTGATGTGATTCTGATCACGTAATCCTTTTCTCACTATTGCCTACAAATTGTGGTAAACCTTAGGGATTCTTCATTTTGTAACAAGGCAGTTTAAATCCCCATTATCTCTACTTCACCACTTAAAGTCAGTAGAAGGTCCAACTAATGTCTAGGTTATATGTGTATATATACCACACACACACACACACATATCCCATTTAATTTGGTTTGGAATAAGTATATACTTAAGGGATAGAGGACATAGAAGAGAGCTTAGGATTAAATTGTGTAGGTTCTAAAACATTCCTGTCAGGAATTGAATAATTCTACAGCACATCTCCTGTGTCATTTGAGAGGCAAGAGGGTGGAAGAGACTATGAGTAAGAATGTATGTGCCAAAGCTAAGACCTCCCTCAAGTGCTACTTGTCTATGTCTAGCTTCTCACTAGACATCTCCACTTTGATTGCACTTAGATAGCTTAAACTGGATTATCAAATTCATCATTTTCTCCTAAATATATTTATCCAAATGTCTCCTATTGTGTTTGTTGCTATCACTTCCCCAGGATATGACTGTCCACTTTTGATTTCTTATTTGTGAAATGTAAAAAAATGAAAGCACCTGTTTTAAAAATGCCTAGCTGTTGGTGTGGATGGTGGAGAATCAAAATCAGGACAAATCAAGGCATTCATGCTTGTACAGCTGGCACTTTTACCTCTCAGGCTATCTGAAAGCACCATGAATGAATGAATGAATGAATGAATGGGTGAATGAATGTACAATGGAAGAAACAAGAAAGTCATGATCAAACCTTAGCTTTATCTATTATGAATCTAGAAAGATCTCAGAGCAGTTCTGATAGAAATATAGTTGAAGCCATATGTCATCTTCAATTTTCTAGTAAAAGATGAAAGGGAACGAGTTAATTTTGTAATAACATTTACTTAACCAATTTAACCCTTTTAACTTAGGGCACTCTTCATATTTCAAGAGTGCCACTTGTGACTGGTGAGTCCCATTATTGGACAGAGCAGCTCTAAAGATTATGACCTTGGAGAACAGCCATGTCTCAGCCTCCAAGAGCAAACCTCTAGAAGGACTTCTGCAGAATGTGAAGAGTTCATCCTGGTCATAGGAGTTAGAGGGAATATAAGCAATTCAGCTGGAACTATTGTTAGGATAGTTTCCTGTTAAAAGCAGGGAGAAACAAGGCTATAAAAGAGGCAAAATTTGGGGCTGCATCTCATGAAGATTAAGTTATAGACCCCTAAACTCACAGCCTTGGAGCAGCCTTAATGCTCATCCACCATGACTCAGGGAACTGAGCGGAAGAGGGGGTGGAAAGATTGTGAGAGCCATGGTGGGGGAGATTATCAGAGGCATGGCCAGGAGAACCTGGCTGAGTACTAGGCTATCCAGGGTCCCCTGTCACAAGGACTGATCCAGACGACCCTTGGAGGAGGTTATCCAGCGGAGTGGGGAGGGGAGGGCAGCAGGGAATTGGGGATAACAACTCATTGTTTGCCCACTGAATGTTGTAACTCTTTATGGACAATAAAAAAAATGAGCTCACTTCAAGTGTCTGCCTGGCTATGTGCTGTTGGACCCTCTGTGACATCTCTCTGGAGTGTCCCTCCACACACAGTCCCCTCTGCTCCTCTCCAAGTCCTCCTCTTACAAATCCCGCCCTACATTCATTAAAGTTTTTCCAAACCCTCCTGCATTAATCTCTGCTTAGGTCTGCTGCACACACAAAAAATCATCATTACACCATTAGGTATGTAACTCTCTCTGAGCGATGGATGTTGTCTTTCGAGTTTGACTATAAGCTCCCAGAAGGCTGCTGCATTTCTCAGAATGGAGGACTCTGGGTGCTCCCAATGTGGCGTTCACATGATGGCTGACTCAGGGAAGGAGCAAGTTTCAGCAACTAAAATCAGGGCACATCACGTAATGAAAAATTCAAGAATATCAAGTTTTTTGTTTTGTTTTGTTTTTTTAAACCCAGCACTAATGGTCAAACTGCTTCCAGTTGCATGTAGGCTTCTGAGATGGCAGAGTTGAAATCATTTTTGACATAAATCGGGTAACCAGAAATGCACAGTTATAGCCTGCAGCTACTCCTCAGGTTCCTGAGGCGCTGAGTGGTCAAGGTGGCTGCCTAACAAACCTTGTACTTCTCTGTGCGCCTTTTAGTTAATTCATCTTCCAAGGAAGATGTTTTCATCACTGAATAGTGAACAGGAAGAGATTAATTTTAAAGGCAGTAAAAGAGAGCAGCCTAAACAGCCCGCTAATGAGACTGTTTTTCCATTTCCTGCTCTTGATGTATTGTGTGCCCATGAATGATGGGATGAACTCCGGGCTCCAGAAATGCGTGTTTTGTGAAGGAAATGTGTTTCTACAGCTTGCAAAGCAGAAGTACAGGTGCAGTTCGAAAGTAAACAGAACCAGCTGCTCCTTGGCTCTGGTTCCTTAAGGAGAAATTGAAGACCAGACTCAGGTTTGGAGGGCATTCAGGATTGCCCTGGAGGAAGGCAACGAATTCATGACTGTGGCCCAAGTCTCAAGACTGCACAGTCACAAAGGAAGGGCGCTGCACATGGAGCGGAATGTTGGAGCTGCCTTCTACCTACGTGCTGGTAATGTTTTTCATGCTAATGTGCTGTCAGACATTGTGACGGAGCCAAGAGCCTCGTACCAAATTCATATATTAGCAGTTGATTTGGGAAACGATAGTGTTTAAAAGCGAAACTAGTCACACACAAAAAAGTGAATTCTCCTAATTTGTTTGATAGACATATTCCCAGGAAGCTTAATGAGTTCCTGATTTTTGTTTTAGTTTTAGAAAGGGGCCCATATTTAGTCTGTCAGAATACAGAAGACATTACAGATGTCAAAGAAACATCACTTGCTTGTACTTATCCCTGAGTTGACTCTGTTTGTGTGGGGACTTTATGATTTTAGAAGATGACCCCTTGCCATCTCTCAGAATGAAGAACATACAACTGGCCAGAGCCTCTGGGAGCGCTTGGTGATATATTTTGCTCTCCCCAGCTGACACCTTACCCTGGGTTGTATAATGTCCTGTGTATACTGCTGTCCAGTATCAAGGGAACTCAGTATCATTACTTATACCATAAATAGTAACTAATAAAACTGTTGGTTTTGATGTTGCATCATTTTTGATGCTTTATTACCTCATTTGACATTCTAAAACTTTTTAGGGATTATGGGGATGAATTTTATTACATCAAGTCGATGACAAGGGAAGCCCTTTATAAAGCTTATACTTTGAGAATGTTTTTCTATTTATCAAATTATAAGCCTTCCCAGCTGCCCTCCTTATAACGTTGTAGTACCTGCTGCAGACCATATGTCACTTGGAAATGCAAAACAAATGCTAAGGAAAATCTCCATGGCCATGTCACTTCATTATCTCTTGAGAGGATATTAGTAACCTGCCCAGCCATTGCATCATGTGACCACCCTTGTGCTTGTATTGTCTCTTCATATACCCATGCCTCCCATCTGCTGTCAAGACCTGAACACAGAGGCTGGATGAAAAGGTGAACCAAATACCAGGGCACCTTTTCTGCATGTGCATGGAGGCAAAGCTTTTCTAACTGGGTGTTTTCAGGTAAACAGCCTCTGTCCTGCTTCGCACCATTGCTTTCTGCTTAGAGTCTACTGTGCCTCAGAGCAGGAAAGCTTGCAGATGACATGTTTCTTTTGCATGATTTCTTGCCCCGATTCTAGAATGTTTTTATGGGTCAATTTGCAGGAAGTTGAAAGAGCAAGACCTTTTATATGGAAAGGAACATGCTCTGTCTTCAAAGAGGCCCTGCTGCTGTCTCAACAGAGGTGGTGAAGAAACCTGCTATGAAAAGCTGCTGGAAGGCACCCTGTGCCCTCCATGAGCAGGTGGATGTTCTCCCTGCTCAGGAGTAACCACATTCCTGTGGCCTCAGGGAGCAAGGCTTGTAAATCCCATGGGGAGAGGGAGTTCTTCTGAATCTCTGCCCTAACACTTCTCCCCAGGGTTCCTGTCCTAACTCCCAGGTACTCTTGTCGTGGGGGAGCCCTGCAGAGACCTTCTGCAACACACCTCAGTCATGGTGGCTTACTGAATGCCTTTTCTATCCCTCCCCACCCCCTTCCATCTAGCTCCCTGGCATGTCTCAAAAGAAAATATTTGGATCTGGGCTGAAAAGGCATCTGCTGGCTTCTGAAAATAGAGCAGTTTATGGATGTGGCTGGGAGTTACGGGGTAAGATGCGTTCAGAGGACATAGTAGACCAAAGCGGCATTGTTTGCGCAGAGTGTGTAGATAGCAGAGGATGGCTACTTGTGCAGCCAGGTGGGTTAATGGGAAAAATGAAATCACAAAATATAATAGTGAAAGCATTGAACGTGGGATGGGCACACGGGAGCACGTGCACAAGCGCACACGTGCAAATACACTTTAAACTTGCTTGTTTTTTTTTTTTATTCAATTTATTTGTTCTTAGCTATATATAAGCAAGCCCCACTTGAGTTCCCATCGAAGGAGCATCAAACCTCTTGGACGAATTGCTTCAGGTACAGTTGTAGGTTGAGGAGGAAGGTCTGTTGAAAGGACTTTCTCGTTATAATTTCTCCTCTTCTGGGTTCTCTCTGATGGATTTGGCAGCCTCGACTAGGCACGTTCACCTCATTGGTTTTCACTTCATTGCTCCTGGCTTCCTCAGGAATTGTTTAATTGGGTTATTATTGTCTGCTGGCAGGAACCTACCCGAAGGGGTCATTTCCACAGTAGGGTCTTCCTCTCCAGGGCTGACCAGCCTGACCCTGTCACACAAGCATGATTCTGAATAAGCTTCACCTGCGCTTGTTTCAAACAAGAAACTAACAAGATGAAAAGAGACTGATGAGCTCCCTGTAAGATCTTTCCCTAAAATCCCTCCAGAGACCTTCGCCTATGAAGGACCGTGTCCAACATGACATTTTCCTGTGCAAACACCTGCAGGAAAGCCTGATTACACTTTTCAGTAGAACATACCAACTTGGGTGTGTTTGAGGAAAGAAGAAACTAAATACTGTCTGAATCTCAGAGAGGCAGGATAAAGTCCCCTTTGTAACAGAAATCTGTTTATTTTGCCTTTAGCAAGAAGCTATTTTCTGGGCGCCAGGTTTTTAATCTACTGGTTGAGGCGATTGCATGTAGTGTATCTGAGGATGGATGCCAGTGCTGGGTGGTTCGGCAGAAATACAAACAAATCTTGGGGTTCTGTGTGACCTCAGGCCTAACTTTGGAAGCGAGGTGGTGCTTGCAGTGTGACAGCCTGCAGGCATGTGGGTTCCAGTGGCGTCTTCCTGCGGTTCTCAGCTTGTGAGCCCACGTGTGCCTGGGCTTTGTTTTGTTGGCTTGTAGGGTTTTAAAAGTAGCACAGAATGTACCAGGGTTGGCTCAGCTGGAGGCAACTAAAAGAAAATCTTGGGGAACCTGGCAGAGAGCTGTCTGCTGGTGAGAAGCAGGCATAACTGAACTTCCTGTGGTACTCTGGAAGAGAACTGATTTCCTTCAGAAGGATGAAGAGAGAGGTTAGCAGCTTGAAATTCTGACCAGGTATTTATGCCACTGATATTTCAAGGAGATGAAGTCTTCCTACAGTGAGTCTATAACGTGAAAGCCACCAGCATCCAAGCTGGCATTTACTGAACATTTATTATAAGGCAGAAAGTGTGCTAAGCCCTCTTAACACATTATCTCATTTTAATCCTCACAACAGTCCCTAAGTGCTAAGTGCTTTAATTGCCCCATTTATAGATCAGGAAACTGAAGCAGAGAAAGGTTAATACTTTATCCTGGGTGGCACAGGAAGTAAAGTGGCAGCAGCATTGGGACGAAAACCCAAAACAGATTCCAGAATCCAAGCTCTAAACCTTTCAGGCATTTAGTGACTGAGCCCAGATCTCAGATACAGTCATGCTGAGGGCAGGGATGTGAGGGCCATGAGGAAGCTCATGGAAAGACCGCATGGATTTTCAGCTCATTGTTCATGTATTTGTTGTGCTTTAATAATTATTTCTCTGGGCTTAGGAAATAGCTATTAGGTAAAGTGCTTGCCTCATCAGCATGAGGACTTGAGTGCCATTTCAGTACTCACATAAAAATGCCATGATGACATGCACCTGTAATCGCAGCACTGAAGAGCTCGCTGGCCATCCGGTCGAAAATAGTTTGTGAGCTCCAGACCAATGAGCGACCCCCATCTCAAAAATCTATCTATTTATCTATCTATCTATCTATCTATCTATCTATCTATCTATCTATCTATCTATCTATATAGGTGGATGGAATTCCTGAGGAATGATGCCCAAGATTGTCCACTGGCCTCTACACATTTGCTCATATACATGTCTGTTCTCCTTTCTTTACTTTTGTTAATTCCTCCTCCTATAAGAGCTGATAAATCTGTCTGTTTTCACATTTATTTCCTGAAATTACACCTCCAATATTTTAAGCTTTTATATTTTATTATACCACTGTGTTTTAATGTGGTTCTAGAAAAGTTGGTTCCATGCCCGTTTTTTTGAGCTCCACTTTGACATGGGGTAAAAGGGGTGCTATAGGAGATGGAATGAGCCACCTTCATTTCCCTTGTTAATCTATTCCATTTCCACAGAAAACCAGAGAAACATTCCTCTCCAGTGAAAAGAGAGGAGTTGGAATGTTCACATTCCCTCCAGAGCAGCTGTCCAAAATGAGTGACCAACCACCTCTCTAAATGTACCTTTTTATGTTTTGGGTTTCTTGTTTGTGGTACTTGTTCTTTTGAAGACAGATTCTCACTCTAGCCCAGGCTTTCCTGGAACTCACTCTGTAGCCCCAGACAGGCCTTGGGGATATGATCTTCCAATCTCTGCCTCTCTTCTGAGTCCTGGGATCAAAGGTGTGTACCAGCCAGGCTTGGTGGTATACGCCTTTAATCCCAGCACTCGAGAGGCAGAGGTAGGAGGATCACCATGAGTTCAAGGTCACCCTGAGACTATATAGTGAATTCCAGGTCAGCTTGGGCTAGAGTAAGACCCTACCTCAAAAACAACAATAAAGTATGTACCACCATGCCCAGTTCTGAATACAGGGGAAAGTTACTTCAGTGGTCTATCACATTCTCTGAAGATAGAACCATATTTTGACTCTCTTATGTCCTCAAAGTCTCCTGTGTAGCCAATAGCTACGAATATATGGTTCTATTTTTTCCCCAATAAGATAGTTTCATTTTGTTGTCCAGATGACACTCAATATTAAAGTTGTGATTGGCTTAATAAAGATAATCCATGCCACAGATACAATCTAGTACTGTTTCTACAATGCACGGTATATCTGCCTAGATCTTTACAGGATGAAGTACTCAGGCTTTGGTTATAGTATGGCCTGATCTCTGAATCTACAGCTACCAAAAAAAAAAAAAAAAAAGGAAGAAGAGGAGGAAGGGGAAGGGAAGAAGGAGGGGGAGGGGGAGGGGAGGGGAGAAAAAAATGAAGAAAAGGGAGGGGAAATATGTGAGGACAACTAATACCTGGGAGAAATATTTCCTGTCAGTCTATAATTTCCTCTGCAACAAAATAATTGTTTGATTGTAATGTTTGCCTTGATGGAAAACTGTGCTTACAATGCATCAGCCATTCAATGATCAGTAAGAAAGGATATTTACTTGGAAAAATCTTGCCTTTTTTTTTTATTGTGGGCATATCAGTGCATTGGGCCCAAGCCAATTGAATCTTGCCTTGAAAACTGGTATAAGGATATTCATTTAAAAAGAATTCACCTTTTACTTACAATGTTCGGTTCTTTTTTTGCTCCTTGCTTAGCACACTCAGCCCAGGTGAGTCTCTAGCTAAAAGAACACATCAAGGCTGATATGCTGTCCAAGGAAGTACTAAACATGACAACCGCAGGTGCGCTCACACAGGTGGACCCTTTTATGACCCTTTTAGGACACCCCTGGTTAGATTGGCATCAATGGAGAACACTCAGATAGGGTTAATGTTTAAAGTCACCTAAGAAATAGTTAAATTGTTGACTAAAATATCAACATAGAAGCTTGAAAGCTGAGAAGTAAAAACCCAAGAAGGCTATGGTTAGGATGAATCATGACAGTTATCAAACTCAGAACCACAACAGTGGGAATTGTCCTTTGATGCTTAAAAGGTGTACTTTCTACATGTGAGGAGTAGAAAACACAGACCTGAGCATTATTTCAGAAACTGAAAATGTGCCAATCAAGAGTACTTAGGTGATTAAGGGCTAATGATGTGATTCGGTGTCTACCTAGAGTGTGCAAATCCTTGGGGTTGGGGACTAGAGAGAGAGGAGAGAGAGAGAATGTGTGTGTGTAAATGAGAGGGGAGGGAAGAGAGGAGAGAAAGGAGAATACAGAGAAACAACCTAGATGGTTAAGCTGAAACTTAAGGGGGGAAAGGACTTAGTTATACATGAGATGTATGATTTTAATAACTAGAAACGCCTTGATATTTGGCTTTGTAAGAGAGAGAAACTTTGGATTTTATAACTTAAAAGTCCACCTTTTCTAGTTGCATCCTTGTGTTGTTTATAGTGAACTTCACTTCAAAGTGAATATGGGAATGACGAGCAATAAAACACCAACCATGTTATTTTATTTCATAATTAATTAGAATTATAGTTGAGAAAGTCCTAGAGGAAAAATTGAGTTTTCTAACTGAGGCTTTTAGACATTATCTCCTATTAATCTTTTTTCATACTTGCTTCACTGCTATTATACTCAATAATGGAAACAAGTACTATAGATATTGGACTGTTCATCCTTTTCACACTATAAGTTTAATTTTAGTCCATTTTATTGTATCATGTTTTTTTAATGCATTTATTTATTTGCAAGCAGAGAGAGAGATAAAAGAAACAGAGAGAGAGAACAGGTATGCCAGGGCCTCCAGCCACTACAAATAGACTCCAAAGGCATGCACCACTTTCTGCATCTGGCTTTACGTGGCTACTAGAGAATCAAACCAAGATTGTTAGGCTCTGCAAGCAAGTCCCTGAACCACTGAGCCATCTCTGCAGTCCTGTATGGTGTTTTAATTGATATGGTATAATACAGTAAATACCTCCTGAATGTTGAAAATTATACAGTTATATTTCACATAAATTTGATGAGTGTTTCTCATTAGACATTGACTCTTGAAGAATTCTGGGTAATCACTGCTAATCTTATGTAATGAGAACACTCATATGTAACCAATGAAGAAATATTTGTTTGAATACATTTGCATTGCAAATCACCCGCAGCCTAAGTTCTTGAGAGCCAGGTTACTCAGCCCTCCTTTCCTAGGTCTTACTGACTAAATAGACATTGTGCAGGAATTTGTTTACTGTATGTTTAAGCATTGTGACAATTAGATTCTTTGAAAAATGTTTTAACTGTGCAGCCTTACATTTATTCCACCAATCTAAATACCAGAGAAGTTAATAACGTCCATTAGTTCTGAAATTAATGTGCTTCTATTTTTACAAGGTGAAACTATATTTTGGCCCATTAGAAAGCTACTTATAACTGATCTTTTTTTTTTTTTTTTTTGGTGGAGGAGTGTGATCTATCTGGATTCAAAGTTGCCTAGGGTTACATTCATAAATTTAATACTTTAATAAATAATGTAATACATATCCCTGCTGCATCACATGAAGTATGAATATGTTAGCCAATTTTAAATGCATGTATGCACCTGTGTGTGTGCAGGTGCAAGTGCACATGTGTGCACATCCATGTAGATGTCAGAGGACTACCTTACATGTTATCCTCAGGAATACTATCCAATTTTGTTGAGATAGTATTTCTTCCTCGTCCTCTTCTTTCTTCTTTTTTTCTTCTTCTTCCTCCTCTTCTTCTTCTTCCTCTTCCTCCTCCTCCTTCTTTTATTCTATTGAGACACTTTTTCTAATTGGCTTGGAACTTGCCAAGTGAGTAGCTAACCATTAAGCCCCAGGGATCTTTCTCTCTCCACCTCCCCAGCACTAGGATTATAGGCATGTACCACCACACCAAGTATTTTTACATGGGTTTTAGGGGTCAAACTCAGGTCCTCATGCTTGTAAAGCTAGTATTTGACAAGCTGAGATATCTCCCCAGGACCCACTACTTATTTTTTTAAATCAATATTATTTCATGTGTGCCCTCTTTAAAATTAGAAACTTGAAATCTTAAGGTTTGGCATTATTGGAATTAGATATCATGGTTCTTCAAAATTGGCTGTGGAAATATACAAGTGCATTTAGATGCCCAAGTATTTTAGCTATTTGATACTCAAAAGTCTATTTTTGAAATCTTTAATAATTTCCTTATGGACTTTAGTTTTTACCTAAGTCTGTTTCTTTAAAGCATTATTTTCAACACATTTAAAAACATACATTACCATCCTGCACATGAATTTGAGTGTATGCACTCAGATCATCAGACAAAATGATGAAGGCTTATTTTAAGGCACATAATGTTTTCAGCGATGACAGAAATATTAGCTGTGTTCTCACCATTTCAGGCTCATGTCATCTGTGCTTGACTTAGTCTGGGATCACCTTTTGCTATCTGTATTTTTTTCCACCTCCAATATTTTGTTTTCCTTGCTATTGGCTGGCCAGATAAATAAAACTTTAGGAGTAAGCTTCTGATAAAACTGTTAATGGGATTTGCAAAAGCAATAAAATCCCCGAGAGAACTACTTGGACCTGGCCTTTGAGAAGGAACAGTCTGTCTCTACAGTATCACATTGAATTTTGAAAGTCCGTTACCAACCACTGCTTTCCTTCCTCCCTCTCATAAGCAGTAACATCTAAAGAAAGTCCAAAGAAATAAGCAAACTGCAATCTTCCTTCACACCTTCAGTCAGTTTTGGAAAGTTCTATCAGCAAGTGTCTCCAATAATTACCAAACCACTCATACATGTTTCCCCCCAAATGAAGTTATAATCAGGGAAGCTAATCAGAAGTTCATTGAATCAGCAGGGAGTATAATAAAGGTATTCATAAGCCAAATACGTGTTTTCTTTTGCTTAAAACAGCAAAAAATACAAACATTGCACACCTCCGTCGTTCCAATGGGGAAATCAGGCTCAAAGAACTTGTGCACCTGTTCACCGCACCAGATCCTCAAAGGTGAGCCAGGCAACATGTGCTCAAGGGAACTTGGACCAAATCCCAAACGAGGCACATTGAACGTGATGCACTTTGTACCCCTTCCCTTTTCATCTTCTAATCTTCTCCTGTTTGGATTTTTCTCAAAACTCTTCTTCAGTTCTGATTGGAATGTCAACCCCTATGAGGTGTTAACTGTGAAAACCTTATTTGTGTTTTAAGTAGTGACTTTCTGGTATTAATAGGTTACAATAGTATTAAAGTCAGGTACCCTTTGGGAGAATCTTAGGAACTAAATAAATCACAATACTTGAGGAGGGAACATATCTGCTTGCTGATACACTGCCTTCTTCGAAAGAATTCCAAAAATGCAGAAATTTCCCTTTCTCCATTTCTCATTTCATCTCATCTCATCCGTGGAGAGGTTGAATTAAGATAGTGAAAAGAACTTCTATGTTCATCAGAATAAGTGATTTAGAATCAAATTATAGACATTTAAATATATCGGAAATTGAAGGATATTTTCTCTATTCTTAAGCAAGTTTATTAGAATAGTTTAACTTTTAAAATTCGCACTGCATTCATGTACCCAAGAGAAATGGTGTGTTTCTATTAGACCCTTTTAAAATAATACCTCTCTGTAGCATCTTCTGACAATTCAGTGCACAAGAATATTTACATGCAGATTTTAATTCCTATGTAAAATGCATGTATTCTCTCCCATTAGCTAGGCCCCTCTATTTTTATCTTTGTGAGAGAGGATATGCATGTGAGTTCAGGTAGGCACATGCCACAGCACAGGCGAGGACAGAAGATAAACTCAGGCTGAGGTCCTCACCTTCCACCTTGTTTGAGGCATTCTCTTGTTCAGTGTTCTTACCCAAGGGTTGGAAGCTTCCAGGAAATCTCTGGTGTCTGCCTGCCATCGTGCCATAGGCGTGCTGGGATTACAGATATACAGTACTGCTTTGGACCTTAGTGTGGCCTGGAGACCAGAATTACCTGAAACTTGTTCAAAATGGGCAAGCAAGCATCTTTAACCACTGAGCAATCTCCCCTGCCCTAAATTTAATTTTTTATTAAATAATACCTAGGCATTAAACATGATTACAGAAGACCATTACAATGCATGTCCATGTTATGTAATTAAGAGGAAGGTTGCAGAATAGATTTTCTCAAGTATGCAACTTAGTCTGCCTTTACATTTTAAAGAATGCTTCTTGTAAACAGAAGACTATTGTATCAGTATTTTTAGCTATCTTGATATATTGTCCTTTTTAGCTAAAATATTTGGCCCATTTACATATACTATAATTAGTGATATGGATATAATTAAATCTACCATTTATCATTGTTTCTATCTCTTTCATTAGTTTTTTGGTCCTCTGTTCCTCCACTTCTACACTCTTGAATTTTAATTTCTCTGTTGAAATGTTTTCTGGGACATTATTTATTTGTATGCTATATTGCTTCATATTTTCTCACAGATCACTGAAGTTCTGTTCATTTGTCTTCAAATTCATTGGCCTTTTATGTTATCTTCCGTCTAATGTTGACCCCCTTTAGTGAGCTTTTCATTTCATTTTTATTATAATATCTGTTGCTTTTCTGAGATTCCTTATTTGTCATTCTTTATGACCATAGATTCTTTTTTTTTTTTTTTTTTGGTTTCTCAAGGTAGGGTCTCACTCTAGTCCAGGCTGACCTGGAATTCACTATGCAGTCTCAGGGTGGCCTTGAACTCATGGTGATCCTCCTACCTCTGCCTCCCAAGTGCTGGGATTAAAGGCGTACACCACCACGCCCAGCTAGACCATAGATTCTTTAGTTGATCTGCTTTCAAGTTCTTTTGTGCTGATTCCAACATACGGTCATCTTGGGCTCAATATCCATTGATGAACAGGTCACATTGCTCTGGAGGCTTTTTTCTGTATATAATTTTAAATATATTTTGTATGTTTCTATGTTTGTTTGTTTTTTTTTTTGTTGTTGTTGTTTTTTTGAGGTAGGGTCTCACTCTACTCACTCTAGCCCAGGCTGACCTGGAATTCACCATGTAGTCTCAGGCTGGCCTCGAACTCATGGTGATCCTCCTACCTCTGCCTCCCGAGTGCTGGGCTTAAAGGCATGTGCCACCATGCCCAGCCTATGGTTTCTTTAAAGCAGACACAGTTCTGGTTTAGCAGTAACTTAACATATTGGATGCTCAGTGACAATTTCAAATTTGGTAGTATTTATGTGCTAGGACAATCTGTTTTGACTTTGAACTTAACCCAAAGATGTGAATTTGACTTTTAAAAAAATTAAGGCAAGTGCCTCTCTGTGACCTCAAATACTTTGCCTAAAACACTCTTTGAGGCCTCTCTCCATTTGTAGCTGGAGCTCGAGAGTTCCCTGGCAATGCACAAACTCTCATTCCACCATCAGCTCTTTGCCCTAATTCAGGTGAACACTGCAAGAGCCTCACCCTTCTGCAACAGATGAGTCTCAGAGAGTGGCCAGTGGTGCCTTCACAGACCTTTACCGTCTCACCCTGAAGTCTCCACCACATTAGACTTCTACAACCACCAGCAAACACAGTTCTTTCTTTCTGTTTTCATTTCTACATCTTTCTGTCTATGTTGTTTTTTAATCCAATCCTGATTCAAGATAAGACAACTATATTTTAACCACAATAAAAATGATTGATGAAAAACTCATTGTTTATATTTTTTAACATACTTACATGTTTGGCTTAGGTTTGCCATGAAGTGCTGGGCATTGAGCTATATAACCTGTAGTGTTCTCCCTCAGGAGGCGGAGGCAGGAAGATTGTCAGTTTGATCCCAGACTGAGCTACATAAAAATCCAGTCTCCCAAATATAAAACTTAGAAAATCCACATAGAACAAGCCTAATTTGGGTATGGTTACTGCTTCTTGGGAGAAAAAAATAAAAGGATGATTCAAAAGTAACATTTACAAGAATCTGTGACTATATTCACTTCATTAGTGAGAATAAATGTAATTAGGTATGAATATTCACTCTCATAGAATGTGGTTCTGCCAAAGAGCCCTTGCATCAGTACCAAAGGGAGGGGGGGGAAAGAAAACAACAAAATATCACCCTTTAGGAAACAGAACCTAATCTGAGCACTGGTCTAGCCTGCATGAGGCCCTGATTCAATCCTCAGCACCACAAACAAAACTGACTAATATTAGTATAAAGCTGACATTAATTTTCCTTTTAACTCAACTTCTTAAAGCTATTTGACAAAATTCATCTTATCACTATATATAGTCATTAAAGGAAATGCATGCCAGTAGGTTTTTAAAAGAAGTAGGTTTTTTAAAGTCTTTGCACATTACGTTTACTTCCTAGAATTATCTAATTCAGAGGGAAAGTAATGAGGTCAATCGGTTAGTATGAAAGGAAATTAAACCAAGATTAGAGCTGTCACCAAAACCACTTGCACATAACAAGGTTAATAGTATAACCTGCCTGTTTTGTAGAAATACATTTAGCTTCTAAAAACATAAAGTATATTGTTAGAGGTTCTTTTGCTTGAGCAGAAGAGGGGGCGGAAGGATTGTAAGAGCCATGGTGGGGAGAATATCCAGAGACATTGCCCCTCTCAGCAACAATACACAAGAAGGGGGGGGAACCTGGCTACCTGCTGTGTGATTTATAACCCCCCCACCCTAGGGACTGATCCAGTCCACCCAGGAGAAAGGTCCCCAGTGGGGTGGGGACAGGGAGGAGTGTAATGGGGCTACCATCACAAGATTTGCTCATACAATGTATGTAATTATGGATAATAGACAAAAAAAAAGTTGAAGAAAAAAGAATGGTTAACGTAAGATTTCCTCTCCTAATTTTTAAATGTATAATATAATCCTGATACCTACTGTCTACTGTACAGTTAGTGTGACCAGTACTCGTTCACGTGCAGGCTCCTTGGGGGGGTCATCCCTGTGCCACATGCATCCTGGGAGAAGCTGTCTTCTGCAGCTGTTCTCTTGAGTTAGTAATGGCATGATGGCAGGTGTTGTCTTCTGCTCTGAGAGCTCTAAGCCGAAGGGACTTGGAAATTGAGAGATAGCTTATCAGTACTCTTAGAGTACCAACTTATCTCTGAAGATACCCCATTTTAGACATCTTGGCTGAGTATTTTCCTGCTATCTAGAACTTAGACTACATAAGTTTAAGTTGTCTACTCCACATTTCTATGTAAATCCATTTAGAAAAACAAGTTTCTCTCGCAGCACCTCATGAACATGCTAACACAGGTGTACTTTCAAAGCACTTGTTATAAATAGATCTGTTCCAAACCCTTTTAAAAGAAAAGTAAATCACATCACCCATCAGCCCCATAATTATCCTAACACCTAAAGAATCAAAAGTGGCCACAGACAGATGATTTCTTCTTACCACAGCTATGCACTTTCATCAGTCAGCTGGTTACATAAGGATGCTCAAAGACATTGACCCTGCTGATTATTTTCCTATCTTTTGAGCCTGGAAGATAGCTTTCCTAAGCTGCGTCTTGTTATAAGGGTTCTCCGAGGCCTTCTGAAGGAAATGGCTTCAGCAGTTTTGAATTACTCTGCCACAGTGGCTGTTGGCAACCAGAGTTTACATATTTGGCCAAAAGTTCCATGATTTCATCCTTGATTTCCTTCAGAACTCTTGGGCAAAGGCCATCTGGTCCAAGTACTTTACCAATTTGTCAACTAAACCTGCAAGGCCGTAGGCATGTCTTCCCTTTGATCTACTGCCTCTGACCTCTCTAATTCCAAATTTGTCCTTTTCTTGATGATCGGTTTTTTTTTTTTCTACCATTGCAGGTTGAACCCAGGGCCTCACACATGCAAGTGCTTGCACTGTTCTGTATTCAGCCCCTTTCTTGTCTTTCTTTTAAACAACGGTTGTAGTCTCATATCCCCTCTCCCACAGTCCACTTTTTCTGAGGGCTCTCTTGAGTGGGGTTGTTGGTGTTCACTGAGGGGTAATTAAGGCCTCAGTCTGGGTGGTGTTGGGGAGTCGTGGTTCAGGATATTGGTCCCCACCCTGTGGATCTTACAATCATCCCTCCCCCTCTTCACAATGCTCCCTGAGCCTTGGCGGTATGTTAGCAGTCTAGTTTAGTGTTGAGTTCTCTGTAGTCTCTGGGTTTCTGATTCGATGTGTTTTGATTGACCACAGTGTTTGTTGCTGTTCCCCTAGAGCTGGTTGTCAGGCTAGCAGTGGGAGCAATACTTGTGTTGCCACAGCCTCTGCAATTTCTTGTGGGCCCCAGGGATGTGGTGGAGGTGGTAAGTCTTATCATAGGTAGTCAGCTATCTTTTCTTATCTTATTAATAGATCTTTGATTTCCTGAATTTTTTTCTGCCACCTATAAAATAAAACAGATTCTCCAAGAGTGAGAACAGCTTGGGTTAAAGGGAATATGCATAGCTATTTGAGCAAGTTTTAGGTGTGCAGCATGCTCTTTTTTAATCTAGAGAGCAGTAGAGTCTTTCTGGAGTTTATGCACTTCCTGACCATGGGATTCTGACTTGGTTTCCAGTATCAGATATGAGTTCTCTCCCACTGAATAGGCCTCATGTCCAATCAGAGAACAGTTGGTTCCCTGGAAAGGCTGTGTGCCATTATTGTACAAGCATGTACTTCTTGGCTGGCTGGTTGTTTTCATAGCGTGCAGGGTACCCTGCTTATTCATGCTGCTGGTGACCACTGTCTCCCAAAACTCCCCTAGCATTTTCCAGCACTGTAAGTGGTAGCCAGAAAGGAACTGGCTTCCCTCTCAGTTCCAGAGTGGTATTCTGATGTCATGTGACCACAGCCTGTGATGTCTTTAGCAATAATGTCTTACCTTTTAACCATGGCACATAGTTAAGTGTTATGACAAAGGCCTGCATAGTTTTGGGTGACCTCATGGTTCTCACTGGCCAACAGCTCATTGTGGGGGATTAACTCTGTTTTGGGCCCAGGATTAACCAGCCAGAGCCCAAAATTTTAGGGTTAAGATTTTTTCACTTCTGAACCCCCCTTTTTATTTGTGGATATATCTTGTAGAATGGTTTTCAGAAGAGTTGCTGTGGAACAGATTCATGTTGCCTTAAGTTATGTGTAATTCCCCTGCCTTCTCATTACCCTCACCCCCCTATATTTGTCCCTCACCTAGCCTGTTGAGTATTCCCTCCTGAAAATATCATCATACTTAGAAAAGATTAACCACTTCATAAACTCTATTTAATCGTTTTTATTTTCATTACTCAAATTATAGGACCAGGCTAAGTGTTCACTTTTGGAACTCAAATTACAGAGGCAGGATATGAACAGCACTTCTAGGTAAAATTTTGGTGTAAACTGAGTCATAAGATTGAAAAGATGGAAGGGAATTAGTCATTCCCAGAATATAGGAAAGGGTCAGAGAAATTTAGTCAACTTAACCTCTGCCAGGAAAATGCAAAACATCTCAACCTTTATAAGCCGAGTCACAAAATAGTGTGTTATCACGCTACTTGGATGGTCAGTAGTTTCTTTTTGAATAAAGTGTTCCTGAAAGAGGCTGGGCGTATTCTCAAACTCTGTTCAGTTTTCATTTCTCTAGAGACCAATTGTCTGTTGTGACAGCCCT